>PVIY010002626.1:0-28907 GCA_004026745.1 Myrmecophaga tridactyla
TTCTAATCCACTTAACATCTAGGAGGACGTAATGAAACCCAGGGGTGATTGTTTTGATAACAACATTGAAATTGTCACAGACTTTGTTAAAGAAATGCCATTTCCCTGTGACGCACTTTATCTTTCTGCTGCTGCTTTTTCTATTGTCTTGGTTAGCAATAGGAATGTATGATACGAGCAATGTATTATTATCGTATGACAAATGAAGATATTGTAGCTTTGGGGGGTTGTAAGCAACCAGTAAAGAATGTTCAACTATTTCTCCAAACTAATTTGGAACTATATGAGAGATAAAATCAATATTTAGATTGATTAAGATGCTAATATCACCTTTATTATTATCAAAGCTGACTGCATTGGTTTGCTAAAGCTACCGAAATGCAATATATCAGAAACGGGTTGGCTTTTACAAGGGTGATTTATTAATTTACAATTTACCGTTCTTAGGTCATGAAAATGTCCAACTCAGGGTATCAAAGGATGATACCTGGACTCTGAAGATAGGCTGCTGGCATCTGGGACATTTCTTTCAAACAGGAAGGCACATGGTCAGCATCTACTGGTTCTTCTCTCCCAGGTTTCATTGCTTTCAGCTTCTGGTTTCAGTGGCTTCCTCTGAGCTTCTGTGGGTCTACTTCTCTGTAGCTTCTCTCTATGAGTAAGGAATATATTCATGCACTCTTTAAAAAGCAAAAATCAGAACATTATTTAAAAAAGGGAAGTAGCAGCTGGGACAAAAGGAAAGTTTGGGGCAGACTAAAAGCAAGGCCACTATAAAATGGGATAATAATAGAACTACAACTTTATGCATGGGTGATAGAGTCAGAAAAATGACTATTTATTTATTGTACAAAAAAATTAAAACCCCACAATTCATTACATAGGAAGAGAGCACAATTGGTAACCTAATAAGAAAACATGAAATAATTATAGTTTTGAATTGAGAAACATGCCTCTTAAATTCATCTCTTCTCTTCTGCATGTGTTTTGATCTCTTACAAAGGACTCCAGAAAGAGGATTAAGACCTCCCTTGAGTGAGGCAGAGCACATCTCAATTGAAATAACCTTATTAAGAAGCCTCACCTACACTAGGTCTGTACCCACAGGAATGGGTTAAAGGTATATGTACTTTGCTAGAGTACACTGCAGCTTCAAACTACCACAGTGATTGAAAAACATGATTTTATGTGTGTTATGAGGACTTGCTACCTCTTATGCCTGATTTAAAGGTACTTACTAACCCTGTTTAGGGGCACAGCCAGAAAAATCACAAGACTTCCATAAATTCTTATTGACTTCTTTCAGACTCATTATATTAGCTTCCTATTGCTACATGAAAAACTTCCACAGACTTATGAACTTGAAACAACTCCCATGTGTTGGTGCAGATGTAGGACAGGAGTCCAGGCACATCTTGGCTGGGTCTTCTGCTCAGTGACTCCTAAGGCTGGAAGGTGGTTGTTAACCAAGGCTGAGCTCTCATCTGTGGCTAGAGGTTCTGTTTAAAACTCCTGTGGTGTTTGGAAGAATTCGTCTTACAGCAGTAAAACTTATTGCTGCTGGATTCTTCAAGACCAACAGGAAAATCTCTCTGATCTTAACAAAAAACCTACGTGCTCTGTATTGATTTGCTAATGCTGCTGGAAATGCAATAACTAGAAATGTGTTACTTTTTAAAACATTTTTAATTGTAAAATATAACATGGATACAAATCAAAGAAAGAAAAACAATAATTTTCAAAGCACACTTCAATAAGCAGTTACAGAACAGATTCCAGGGTTTGTCACATGCTCCCATTCCACCATCTCAAATATTTCCTTCTAACTTGCTCTGAAACACTGGAGGCTAGAAGGAATATTAATATAAAGATTCAGTAGTCATACTTATTTGTAAAATCCTATTTTCTCTGTTATACCTCCTCATTCTCATCTGATCTCTCTCACAATCTATAAAGATCTTTAGAAATGCCTGTCTGATTTTTTTTTTTTTTCATTTTGAGAAGGGGTGTCAACACTAAAGCATAAGAGGATGTAATCAATTGGTAATCTTGAAGAGGCTGGTCCCTCTGGGTTTCAGGATTTATCTGACCTAGAAAACCTCTGGGAATTATAGGTTCCAGAAAAGCAAACAGTGCATGAAACCTCAGTTTGAGCCCTAGGTGTTCTTAAGAGTAAACAGGAACGATGTTGATTGGGGATTAGCAAACCATGGCAATTTGTACTATCTAACTGAAGCTTGCATAAGACTAGCTACCAGAATAGTCTCCTAATTCTGTTTGATCTCTCCTGGCCACTGATGCCTTATTTTATTACATTTCTTTTCCCCATTTTGGGCCAGAAGGTGTTGTCAATTCCACGTTGTCAGGGCCAGACTCATCCCTGAAAGTCATGCCCCACGATGTCCAGGAGATTGTCTCTCCTGACTGTTGTGTCCCTTGATTTTCCTTGCAGAGTTGGGCTTAGAAGAGAGATACCACATCTGAACAACAAAAAAGTCTTCCTGGAAGCAATCCTTAGGCTTCATATGGGTAGTCTTAGCTTCTTCCCTACAGAAATAAGTTTCATAAGGGCAAGTCTCAAAATCAAGTCCCCAATGGCTGAGAGGGTACTCATGATTTCCTAGAGGGGAAAGTTTAGTAGTTCCATATATATATATATATATATATATATATATTTGTCATTGTTAGTTTGCTTGCTTTCCATTCAGGCTTGCAAGGGACTCTGCCAATACTTTGGAATTATCAGCCCACCATAGTTTGAGATGTGTCAGTGTTACATTAACTTATACAGAATTACAAGGCCTAATTTCCATATGGACTCAAAGAATTTTGGTTGTTTAAATAAACTATCCAGACAGGTTGATTTAGATTGTGTGTTATAGAAAAGTTCTAAACATAATAACCCTTTCTGAATTTGGTCTCATATAGTCAGTGAAGGTCTAGAGTACATACAATATCATCTTTTACTGTGTGTTCTGATTTACTTTAGACCCAGCCAGATTGGCTTCGTTTTAAACTCTAATTGCAGCCTAATCTCTGTCTCAGTGACTTTAACTGCCATTATATATAGCTGTGCTAACTTTCAGAAATGTATCACTCCATTTCTGGGTCTTAGGTGTCACAGAGTTACTCAAAGTTCCAGGGAAATACCAGCTGATACACATATAGCTCAGTGTCTCAGAATCTAGAAATACATTTACAAATTCAGACTGTATATGGCTTCTGTAAAGGCTTATAATCTAGACTCCAATTTTCTTAGAAGCATCTTTTGAAAGAGATCTTAGACTATCTGTTCTTCTGTTTCTGGCTCATTTTGCATAGCACATTGTCCCCAAGGTTTATTCAGTTGATTAGGTGCCTCTTAACAGCCTTCTTTTTTGTAGTCACTCCATATTCCATCAAATAAATGTATCACAATTTGCCATTCTGCTTCTCAGTTCTTGTACCTTCAGCTCCTTCAATCTAATTGAGCCTGATGGATAATGTCCAAAATAAATACACTCTGTCTTACAGTTTCCTCACTTGGTTGTACAATCAGCAGCACTCTCAATTTTAAACCATTTTCTTAGGTCCATCATGATAAAATGCCAATGCACACAATGCCACCAACTATCAAATCAAAACTGCCCCTTATCTTTTCTCCCTCACCGTCCCCCATTAGTTGCTCTTGGTATTACTGTTGTATGTTGATATCTTCTTAACTATTGGCCATAGCATGCATTTTTATTCTTCCTCCATACCCTCTACTACTGACTTTTTGTCCACTATCAAATCTTTGAAATAGTTCATGTGAGAAATTATGTATAATTGTAACATGGCATTATACATCCACTTTCAATCATAGTCACCTTAAATATGGTAATGTTACTTATAACCCTACAATTAGTTGCACATTACTTCTATCCATTCCCTTGTATTTAGGTTTAACCTCGTTGAGTAGTGTTTCCCTGGTCTCTAGCTTTTGCTCACCTCTAGGTCTGCTAAATTCTACAGTGTAAACCTCTCAGAAATCATGCGGTATCTTTTCTTTTGTGTTTGACTTATTTCATTCAGCATTATTGTCTCAAGGTTCATCCACATTGTCATATGCTTTGGAACATCATTTTACCTTATTATGGCATAATATTCCATCATATATATATTTATATGATGATATATATATATATCACACTTTGTTTATCCACTCCTCTATTGAAGGGCACTTAGATTGTTTCCATCTCTTGGCAATTGTGAATAGTGCTGCTCTGAACAATTGATGTGCAAGTGTCTGTTCATGTTATTGCTTTCAGGTCTTGTGGGTATATACTGAGTATTGGTATTGCCAGGTCTGAGTTTTCTGAAGAGTCACCTATTCTCCATTGCAGCTGCACCATTATACATTTCCACCAATAGTGAATAAGTGTTCCTATTTCTCCATATCCTCTCCAACATTTGCAGTTTTCTGCTGGTTTAATAGTAGCTATTCTGATAGATGTGAAGTGATACCTCATTACTACCTTGATTTGCATCTCCCTTATAACAAATGAAAATGAGCACCTCTTCATGTGCTTTTTAGCCATGTGTATTTGCTCTTCAGAAAAGTGTCTATTCATATCCTATGCCCATTTTATAAATGAGTTGTTTGTTCTTTTGTTGTTTAACTGTATAATTTCTATATGTACACAGGACATTCAGCCTTTATCTGCTATGTGGTTTCCAAATATTTTCTCCTGTTCTGTTGGCTGCCTCTTCACCTTTCTGACAAAGTCCTTTGAGGCACAAAAGCTATTAAGGAGTTTGCATTTATCTAATTTTTCTTTTGCTGTTTGTGCTTTAGGTGTAAAGTTTAAGAAGCTACCTCCTGATACTAGATTTGGAAGATGTTTCCTTGAATTTTCCCCTAGAAGCTTTATGGTACTGGCTCTTACATTTTGAATTAATTTTTGCATAGGGTGTAATGTAGGGTTATTGAGTCAATTTTCTAAGAGTTTCTAAAATAAGTCCCTAATATTCCCAGTTAACACTTGATTTAAAATGGATAACATTCATAATATATTTTTAAACTGTCATATATATCTTTTGTGGCTTGAGTATGGTTTGATTTAATGATGTACAAAAATTTAAAACTTTAGAAGAAACTATCTTGAAGCATTGTTTTTAGCTTCAAGTTTTAAAGATTTCATTTCTCTGATGCTATTCTTAATCTCTTCATTTGCTTGTCCCATTTCTTTCTCTGTTTCACAGAAAATATTAATTGTAGATAAAGTAAAATACTTGTCTAATAGCTCCAGAATTTAGATCACCTAATGTTATATATCTATTGCCTGTATTTTCTCTTAGCTTTTGGTATTTCAGTCCTGTCTCTTGGCAAGCCTACTAATTTTATTGAATGCCAGAAATTGTTTGAAAATTATGTCATTTCCTTCAAAGAAGAGTTAACCTTTCCTCTGCTAGGAAGATAGAGTAGGCATTTGACAAAATCAGGAGTTTGGTCATTCCTGCAAATAATCTGTCCACTACTGGCTTATACCCACTTCTAGGGCAAATTTCTCCATCCATTACAATTGGAAACCTGAAATATTTTCTGTGCTTGGTCCCTCTTGGTTCTGAACTTTGTCATTTTTGTTTCTTCAACAAAGCAGCATGTTGAAAATTCTGCTCTGCTTTTCAGAAAGTTTTGGCATACCTTCTTAACCTATTATCCATACAGCTTCTTAATTTTGCAAATGTCCTGGGAGGAAAATTGCCTGTATTTATGGTTCAGTTCTATCGCCCTCATTTTTATCAGAAAGTCAGTCAATCCCAATCTCCAAATTTCAGGTTTTCCGGCACACAGAAACACCAAAATATTTGTGATTTCTCTTCTTTCAATAGCAACCCTTTTCATTGGCCCTTTGCCTAAAATCTTGCCCTCTTTCCATAAACCTAGATTTAGCAATATCCTAAAAGAAAATAATATAGATTATAGAATGTTACATTAGCCCCTCTCTTCAGAATTTGGGTTTTACATCATCTCAGCAAAACCCTGGAGCCTTTAAATACAACTAAGTATATGAATGCATTTACATTTTACTTAGTTTCTCTCCATGGAAGGTGTATTTTAACACTTGCTCCTTAGTCATAGCCAGAATCAGAAGTTTCTTGCTGACCTAATTTTAAGAGGGCCTGATTTCTTAGCTTAAATTAATAATCAAGGGCATTGGCCTACTGAATTTGAGGTATGAGTTCAACTACAGAAATAAAGTAAGTGATCTGCACAAATTTATTATTACTGCCTAGATGTCTTGCCTTATATTTCCAAAGTCACAAATATTATGTAATAAATCACTTGTATAAACAAGCATCTAGGTCATCTTTTAAAAATCACATCTAATTTTCTGAGTGATATCCTGCAAAGAGATTCTTTAAAAGCATTGTTTAGTGACATATAAGGAATTTAGAGTTTAGAAAGCTGTAGAAAATCTTTTACTATATCAGAGCAATTAAGTATTTTTTTTCAGTGGTGCTAAAAATTATTCTTTGCTAGTTCTACATTTCTATACTATAGGTAGAGATTGTGATTGATCAGATGAGCAGGTTTCATCACACAGTCATACTGTGAAAACTATATAGTTATACAATCGCTTCAAAAATCAAGGCTAGTAGTTTACAATTCAACAGTTTCAGGTATTTCCTTCTAGCTATTCTAATACACTCGAAATTATAAAGGAATATTTATATAATACATAAAATAACCTCAAGAATGACCTCTTGACTCTATTTGAAATCTCTCAGCCACTGAAATTTTATTTTATTTCATTTCTCTTCGCCCCTTTTGGTCAAGAAATCTTTCTCAATCCCACAATGCCAGGTCCAGGCTCATCCCCAGGACCCATGTCCCACATTACCAAGAAAATTTACACCCCTAGGAGTCATGTCTCATGTAGTGGAGCGAGGACAGTGAGTTCACCTGCAGAGTTGGCTAAAAGAGAGAGGCCACATCTGAACAACAAAAGAGGTTCTCTGGGGGTGACTCTTAGGCATAATTAGAAGTGGGCTTAGCTTTTCCTTTGCAGAAATAAGTTGCATAAGGGCAAGCCTCAAGATCAAGGGGTTGGCCAATTAAACTTGTAGTCCCCAGTGCTTGCGAGAATATCAGGGATTCCCCAGGTGGGGAAGTTTAATATTTCCACTTTTTCCCCCATTCACCCAAAGGCACCCTCTAAATGCTGTTTTTTAATTTTCTGCCCAGATTACTCTGGGATCTTTGGGGATCTGTATTTAATACAGAATATCTATTTACCTATATATATTAATAGATATATTCACAATTGCAGTACCATATCACAAGAAATTATATCTCATTTTCATCAGCCTACATCAAATTTCACATGCATGTGGCATGTGTTTGGGTTACCATAAGTGCATTCCTTTCTTATATGTTGATATTCAGTTTTGATTTTCTTGAGGCTTATGAAATCAGTTTTGATTGGGGTTGAGAGTTTCATTAAGCTACTTTATAATTAAGAGCACTGTAGCAGCTTTTATCTTTTACTTATTATTCCCAAGCAAATATGTTTTAATAACTACATGAAAATGCTAATTTCAGTTGCATCATGAAAATAGAAAACAATGAACAATATCATCATGGATAATTTTGTGTTATAATAGCAAGTCACTAGATAAAATTATGTATGGAGATTATGGAAGAAAAGGAAGTAGAAAAAATATGAAGTTTAAAGCTTCTGTCAGATGGGTTTTTATTAGAATTCTTGCATAATAAAGGCCTTTATGTTAGCCCAGTCATGCTACCCTTAGGACTCACTCAACATTTTAAGAATGTCATTCCTTTTAAAATGATGAATAAACATGAGACTTCTGAAATAAGGAATACATTTTCTCTTACAAACATATAATAAATGTAGCGATTATCAAAAGTGAATATACTATTTTAATGTGACCTACTTTTCCACCAGTGTTTAATAAATGTTGAACCAGGTGTATACAACAAAATAATCTGTATCTTTATCATATGTGTTTCATTAGATTATAAATTTGATTAGCCCATTTTTCAAAAAGCCATGATTATGGAAAATGTATTTGCTAGTCATGGTAAGACTGTTTATTTTCTCAATGGTTTTCTGATGATATACAAGATTAATGAATACTGGTGCTTGAACCATCATTATTAAACTGTGTGCCACCATATTCCAGATGCTATTGGATACATATTTATATATTGGTTATTTTAAGATCTATGAGTACACGGGTAGTTCAGAGGTGGAATGCTCACCCTTCATGTGGGAGACCCAGCTTCGATTCCCAGATCATGCATTCTCCCCCCAAAAAATCTATTAATAATTCCTTCATTTAAAAAATTCCTCTCCCACCTTGTGTTTCCAACACATTCCATGAATTCTCAGAAATATATGTGCCCTTATCAAGAAGCCAGGGATGCCTTATCACGCCATTTCAGTTGTATGGGCCACATCACTATTCTTAAAGGGTTATCCCTGCAGATTACAAAGAAGAGAAGAGATTTAAATCTAAATATGTCACCATGGGATAACACACAAAACTTAACTTGAAGGAAGAAGACTTGAATTATGCATTTAGACAAAGACATTGAAAGCAAAGCAAACCCGCTGAAAGGCAGAAGGATTTATCTACCATAAAAACACAGCATGACAGGAGACATCCTGGTTGTAGCAGACACAAGATAAAGTACTGCTGATTTAAAAAGATGATGCTCTTAGATTTAATGGAAAATTTGTGGGCAGGTAAACTGAAAGCTCATACAAGTAGAGCAACTAGCATTAATGTAGAATGGAAAGCTCCCTGCTGGTTAGGAGAGTTACGGGTGTACAGAGGGAAGCATAGCATCACTGTGTTACAGAGTGTCCTTAAGGAAGACTTCTTGTTAGACCTAACATTTTATCTAGGCTGAAAGGAGGGACAAGCTTTCATTCTGTAGGAAGTATAAGAGCACTTCAAGAATGGAAAATGGATAAACCAAAACACAGCCATGAGGGTGAATCTTAGTGCATGATGGGAAGCATCTATAAATGAGGATGGGAGGTGAATTGCAGTCAGGTTGTCAGGGGCTCTGAATACAGACTAAGGTCTTTGACATCCCAAAAGAAAAAAGAATCTTTTAAAGGTCTATTATTTGGGACTTTGTAACAGTATTCCTTAATAGCAGTACTTGCATATTCAGTTTCAGATGAGAGAAACATTGGGAATTTATTGTGAGCTCCTGGAAATCAAAGGCTATTGTGATAACCCAGGAAAAACAACAAAAACAAACAAAAAAAAGCAATGATGCCTGAATTTGAGTAATAGCAATAGGAATGAAGAGGCAAAAAGGCCACGAGTGATTAATTAGTAGGTTAATTTTGCATAGTACCTGTATTTCCTCAGTTTGTCTTAAAATTCTTAATTTACTTATGTGCAATAAAGAAGAAAAATTATTAGGTAATTCTGACAGATAGTTTATGCAAAGTATGATTATATTTCTTAAAACATTTCTCATACAACCAGAGACATTTTGTGGTTGAGGAAACCAAGGTCCAGGGATGGGAAATAACTCCCCAAATAAATAATATGGCCGGTATTCTAATTTGCTAGCTGCCAGAATGCAATATACCAGAAACAGAATAGCATTTAAAAAGGGTAATTTAATAAGTAACTAGTTTAAAGTTCTAAGGCCAATAAAATGTCCCAATTAGAAAAAGTCAGTAGAAATGTCTAATCTAAGGCATCCAGGGAAAGATTCCTTGATTTAAGAAGGCTGATTAAGTTCAGGATTTCTCTCTTAAGAGGAAGGGCACATGGTGAACACAGTCAGAGTTTTTCTCTCAGCTGGAAGGGCACATGGTGAACACGGCATCATCTGCTAGCTTCTTCTCCTGGCTTCCTGTTTCATGAAGCTCCCTGGGAGGCATTTTCCTTCTTCATCTCCAAAGGTTGCTGGCTGGTGGACTCTGCTTCTCATGGCTGTGTTGTTCTGCTCTGCTCTCTCCGAATCTCCTCCATTCTCCAAAATGTTTCCTTTTATAGGACTCCAGAAACTTATCAAGACCTACCCAAATGGGTGGAGACATGTTGCCACCTAATCCAGCTTAACAACCACTCTTGATTTAGTCATATCTCCAGGGAGATGATCTGATTACAGCTTCAAACATACAGTATTGAATAGGGATTATTCTGCCTTTTATGAAATGAGATTTAGATTAAAACATGGCTTTTCTAGAGGACATACATCCTTTCAAACCAGCACAGCCAGTAAGCAGAATAAACAGTTCTATTTCCCTTCAAACTTTTTACATAATATTTTTGCATAATTCATTTCCTCAGAAGCTCCGTATATACTTTCCTTAAAGAAATTAAATGATTTTGTAAAAATTTATTTTAAAAAATTTGACTTTAAAGGCGAGTAACTTTTTTCATCATTTGGTTAGCCACCTAAAGGCTTAAGGATAAGACAGTTAAATAACATGTGCCAAAAATAATCATTGCAAATAGTTTGCAGGTGGCAGTACTTATGGAAGCCTAACTGAATATGCCACGGCATAAAACAGCACTTTCAAAGTAATTCCAAACACTAAAAATTGATCATATTGGCAATAAAGAGTTTAAAAAATGGCAACTGGAAATCTAAGTGAAGAAAAATACAATCAGGACAAGAAAAGTGCTATAAAGTAAAAAAGGAAAAGTGGGGTGTCAAAGGCGGATTACCGCCTCTGGAGAGCTGTGTCCTTGCTCAGGATGGTGAATAATGGCTAGTTTCAAAGTACTTTTTCTTGAAACCAGAAATCAATGTGCTTCACTTCTGAAAAGCATTTTTTAAGAAAAATATGCTTAAATATCATGGTGTTTTTCTAGCTCTATTAATTTTTTTCTATTGAAATTCTTAAGAAAAAGAAATGTGGGTGAATGTCAAGGGTACAGACCTACCGGGATTTTTCTGAGTGGGCTCTTGTCTAAGTTATTCTCAAAATTTAATTTCTACTTCAATGTTTTTGTTTGTCACTCTATTACACCAACATATGCACAAACAAAATGACTCTTACTAGTGTTTTATTGATATTCTTTCCTGTTTGGCTAAGGATAGGTTAAACTAGGAAAGTTGTAACATATTCCTTTTAGGGGAATAACTTGCTACTGGAAAATAAAAACAAAAAAGAGACCTGTGTGCCAGTCACTATTCTAGACACTCTGCATAAGTTAACTCATTTCATGCTAATTATAATCCTTACACAGGAGACTGTTAAAATAAAGGAACCTGAGAAGCAGGGAAGTTAAGTAACTTTCTCTTAACTTCTGCAGGGTATAAATGACAGAACTGGAAAACAAAGCCAGGCAATATAGTGCCATAATCCGCAGTTATGATCCCAATGCTGCCTTCCGAAATACTACAACAAAATACTAATACAAAGCGGATACAGAAAACTGAATAAAGACAAATAGGATGCACTTTGATAGGGAAAAAAAATAGAATGGATTAGCTCAAGAGGCACAAAGCTATTCCATTCTATTTTTTTTCCCCTATCAAAGTGCATCCGATTTGTCTTTGTGGCTGTTTATTCAGTTTTCTGTATCCACTTTGTTTCTGTATCCACTTTGTTTTTCTAAGACTTTTTTTAAACTTTTTGAAAACTTTTATTAAAAAAAACACAAACTTCTTTCACTTTAGTATGTAGTATGTTGCATTTTCCAGCTTGTTCAAATGCTTCAAAGCTCAAGGATATCTCTGTTTTAATTATACATGAGACTGAAGCATCCTAGCATTTGGTAAGCAGGCAGGAGACTCAACAAAAATAAACACTGGAACATGGCAGACTAAATGCAGGGCACGTCTGCAAGCATATTATATCTCTGAAAATTCTAATATCAGCAAAAGTGATACAGTTTACAGGTGAAATGAAGTTATCTGGAACTGGCCTACCACAGGTTTCTGAACCTGGACTGATGCAGAAAGAGTAAGTTATTACATATATTATGATTACATCAAGTGGGATTGACAATCCATGCTTATACTTTTAAAATCCAAGCAAGGCATAAATAAAACAGACTAAAGCGATCATTTTAATTTCTCTACTCTGTTGCGCTCAACAGCTTCTTTCATGAACTGGAAGTTAAAAGCCTCAACCAACAAAACAAGGAAATCCAGCCATGCCATGATCTCTCAAAATTGGACGTTTCTTAAGCAAAGGGGTAGAACAAAAGTAGTTGCTTTCTCCCCAGCATAGCCCAGGGGAGCCAGTCTACTTTTATTACAAGACTAGTTTACACCCTGCAGAAGTTAAGGAAATTTTACTTAACCTCCTTGCTTTTCTCTATATAAATGCCCTGCTATTTTAACCTGGATTTGCTGCACATGGATATACTAATTTCTCTGTGTGTGGTATGATGCTATGTGAGCCCAGAGAACCTGTTTTTATGCCATTAACATCACCCAATCTTAAATCTTAGTTTCTACACACACGCAAAAATTTATTTTAGCGTGCTATACCCAAGCTTCAGTGCAACAGGATGGAAATGTGACAAGGTTTAAAAGAAAAATTTCCAGAACTTTACATTATTTTCCTTAAAAAAATCCATTTGCTATAGTAATAAAATATATTTGTTAAGATGTAATTCAAAGCTAATAAGCTCAGGAGATAGTTTGCATGAAAACACACTTTATAGACAGGATCTATTACTTCCTTACTTGGTTAAAAATAAAAACAAAATTTTTCATGGGCTTTTTCTTTCTTCCCATTTTAGATTTTTCTGATAAATTCAAAGGGGGACAATTTACAGAAAGGTACGGTAGTTTTTCTTTAGATGTTTGATGAAAATACAAGGAAAGCAGCACATTTTGTGTTAGTGACAGAGAGCAAGTCTGAAGCACCTACAGTTGAAAAACAGAATACATCTTTGCTCCCAGTTATACAATTATATTAAAATACTGGAACAGGGGTATTGTTTTTGTGCATTGAATATCTAAGCCAATTGCTTGTTCTGCAACTTTTCTTTAAATGACATTCATGGATTTTTCTGTTGTAAAAGTCCAATGTGTAACAGAATTCAAGTGAACTATGTACCACCAACTATTCCAGAATTGGAGAATGTCAGTGCCCTTCCCCAACCCAACTCCACAAAGAAACACAAAAGGAAAAAAAAAGTATTTCCCAGATACCCCACAGAGGCTGCTTAACTCCTGGTAAGACACGCAAATCATATTCACTGAAAAAAAAAACAATACATCCTTGCAAACTCCAGCATTCTTGCAGGGTTCAATGTAAAATCAAAAGATCAAGGGAGGAGTGGGGAAAATGGTGAATCATTCTGGATTCCCCATAATTTGTGTACTGCTTTACTCACAGAACAAGGTGCAAAGATCTTTTAAGTGATTTGCTTTTCTGGTGGGTCATTTGTTGCCCAAGCTGATGGCAGCAGATTTAAGAACCACACTTGTTAGCTCTGTATTCATTGATCATGTGCGTTCACTCTTAAAAACGAAACAACAATGAAAATAAAGAACTACTTAGTACCGGAGATTAGATAACCTTGTGTTATCTCTTGAAATAAATTTTGACTCCTTAAGAAATCTAATTACTTTCAATTGCCTCTTTTTTTTGTTGTTTTTTTTTTTGGGTGCATGGTCCAGGAATTGAACCTGGGTCTCCCGCATGGAAGGTGAGCATTCTATCACTGAACCATCTGTGCACCCTGCAATTTTTTAATAACTATGCATGTATATATCTATATTGGGTCAAAAGAAGCCCAGCTATTATTCCTTTCTAGGCCTCTCTGGTATCTCTGTTCTTTGGCAGAGACTAGCAAAGTGTTCGTAAGAGAGACCAGAGGATTTTCCTTCTCTATCTCATAGTCCTTTGAGAGGCACACTAAATCTGCTTTTTGCAGGTCACCTGTATGACTGTGCGACAAGGGAAAGATTCCACTCTCACTAGGACTCTAGGTTTTAGAATGCTGTCCAGAACTTGAGGTCCATTTTCCCAGCTCGTAAACCACAGGAAACACAGGATGTTCAGTTCCTAAGGGGATTATTTCAGCACCTGTGAAACCAAGTGACAGGATATTCCCTTGAAATTTCCCCACCATCACTTTATGGTCTGATGACTTCCCAATAACAGTCTCAGGGCCAGTGCTGTGCTCATTTATAAATGATAAACCCCAGTGATACTGGAAGGTTTCCCCCAAGTTTTGTGATCTGAGAGGGCAGTAACTTGTGTTATACTCAACAGCACAGTTTGCATATTTGAAGGGTAGATAAAAAGGCTAGACTTAATTTGTTCAATAGCTGCTGAGGTTAAACTCATGTCCTGGAGAACTGAATCAGTCCCAGAAGAGATGGGAGTATTAGCAGCAGTAATACGTGGTGACTGACCCCCTGGAGAATGCCTACTTGCATCTGTCCCTGCTAAGACAGGTCCTTTAGAAAAACTGGCAGACATAACAGATTTCAGTGCAGACATAGGGACCTTAGATAACCAACTTGAAGATTGGATCTGAGTTTCCCCAGGGGATGGTGAAGAGAATGAAGATGAAGATGGAGAATCAGAAGAATTCTGCACAGTTTTGCTGAGATTTCCCTTAACTTTGCTTGCATGACTTGTTTTGGGAGCTACTTTAGCCCTGCTATTGTCCACTGGGAAAACTGGGGGTGGTTTAAATAGGGTCCACGAGTTCCCCTGGGAGGCAGCGGGCTGAAGTGTGTTTTCCTTTGGGCCAATCCTCAAAATTTTTGCTGCTCACATCAGGTTTAACACCAGAACTCTTCCACAGCACGTCACCCATGGTGAGTTTTCCTCGGCTTGTTCCTCCAAGCCCGGTTTCCTAATTCTAAATGGGCTTAGAACCATCTACTCAACTCTTGTTCACTGTAGTCAGGTTTGAAAGTTTCAAGTCCCTGTTTTCGGGTTGCAGCTCTGGTCTCTTGCTGTATTATTTTGTCCTGCATGTTGTAGTTTGCTAGCTGCCGGAATCCAAAGTACTAGAAACGGAATGGCCTTTAAAAAGGGGAATTTAATAAGTTGCTAGTTTATAGTTCTAAGGCCAAGAAAATGCCCCAATTAAAACAAGTCTATAGAAATGTCCAATCAAAGGCATCCACCCAGAGAAAGATACCTTGGTTCAAGAAGGCCAATGAAGTTCAGGGTTTCTCTCTCAAGTGAGAAGGCACATGGTGAACACAGTCAGGGTTCCTCTCTCATCTGGAAGGGCACATGGTGAACACAGCATCATCTGCTAGCTTTCTTTACTGGCTTCTGGTTTGATAAAGCTACCCGTGAGATATTTTCCTTCTTCATCTCCAAAGGTCACTGGCTTGTGGTTCTATGCTTCTTATGGCTATGTCATTCTTCTCTGCTCTCTCTGAATCTCTTTCATTCTCCAAAATGTTTCCTCTTTTATAGAACTCCAGAAACTTATCAAAAGATCCACCCAAATGGGTGGAGACATGTCGTCACCTAATCCAGTTTAACAACCACTCTTGATTAAATCACATCTCCAGGGAGATGATCTGATTACATAGTTTCAAACATACAGTATTGAATAGGGATTATTCTGCCTTTATGAAATGGGATTTAGATTAAAACATGGTTTTTACATCCTTTCAAACCAGCACACTGCACTAAACTAAGGTTTTCACAACCCTTAACACTATTGCCTAGCTTTCCTTTCTTAGGAGTGGTGTATCCTCTCTCAGATCCACTACCATCATTATCTACCCCTTGGTCCATCTAGACATTAGTAATATAGCCAGAATTATTTGCCACAACACCATTTGGAATTGCTACAGCATCGGTGCTGTCTACAGATGGGTTCTCTCCAGTCTTATTTTTGTAAGCCTTCCCGTTCTTTTTGTCCATACTGTTATTCTGAATGAAATTCTTGGTTTTAATTCCTGCTTTTCCAAAAGTGCTGGCCTTCACAGGCTGCTTCAAGTTAGTGTCTACAATTTGCTGGGTGCCACTGAGGACTCTGGAAACAGGATTAGCTTTAGCAAAACCCAGTCTCTTTAAAATACTTCTCTTTCTCCAGCATTACCATTCAGTTCACCAGAGCCTGGTTTCTTCTCTGGCGTTTTCTGGTGGTGTTGGGTGCTGGGGTGGGTGTGGGGGGATGTTTCTCTTCATGTTTCAGGTGCTTTGGCTGGGCCTTGGGGCTGCCCTCCCCAAGGCAGTGAGGCTGCTGCTGGTGGTGCTTGTAGAACTAATAATGGTGGTGGTGGCGCGGAAGGGGGAGGCTAGGGCTGGCTAGGCGTTTCCTCCATTGAAAGCACCTGGGACTCCCTGGCTGAGGCTGCAGATTGCTGCACCCCCAGGATCTGAGCTGGTTTTGTAATCCTTTAAAAAAACCTATTAGAAAACACTTACAAAAGTGCATTTGTCTTCAAATTAAAAGTAATTGTTTTCATCTTTTTTTTTCTCTGGTTGTGTCATTGGGATAATTGCTGGGAAGCATTTGGGAGATGGACACTTGGTCCCTGGATTATAGTTTAGACACATCACTAGGGTTTGGTCCTCTGCTAGGCTGTTCTTTTTCTTCCCGATGTTGTGGGATCAACAGCAGGTTAATGAACAGCATCCCACCTTCTGCTTCAATAGAACATGGGCCAGAAATTTATCTGAATTGCTCACACAGGCTATTGTGAGCTCTTGTAGTTCCTGCTCTTTTATGGGAATTTCTAAACATCATCTCACTAGCTCTGAGTTTGTTTGTCAACAGAGGAATAAAATAAAAAATAATTGATTACGGTTTTGAAAATGGCACCATCAAAACACAACTTGAGGTAGGAAAATAAACTATAGATTCTCATTATTATCATCATTGTTGACTAAATTGATTTCTGGGAAGAAAAGTAATCATAAACAGACCTAAAATGATTCAAATAACTAAAATCAGCATACAGCAATGAGACAGGACTATGTGTTTCACCCTAGAAAATTAATTTAATAAGTTAAAGTTGCTATGTGTTTAAAATATTTATTTCAGAGGTGTTCACTTCTGCGGTTTATTAAAAACAGCATCCAGTTCATACAAATTATTATTGGTAAACCACTTAGAGAAAGGTCTGGCACAAAGGAGACACTGTAAAATTGTGTTTTAGAAACTAAATAAACTATCCTGGTTTTTGAATTGACAAACTTGGTTCTAGACCCTTTTATGCCAAGATCTAAAGATTTAGGGAAATTCAGTTCCCTTTTTCATGAAATGAAGGAGTCACACTGGATTACGTTCAAAGTCTCCAGAGACTGTGACCCACTGTCCAATGATTTTACAGAAAATCATTGAAAGTGAAAGGAATGAGTTTTGGTACAGCATTCTGACTCAAAGAATGAGATTTTGAAAATCCTTTAAAACAAGAATACCATTTTTATAATTTAAATGGATTGCTAAAGTTGCATATATCAACAATATAATTCATTTCTAGAATAACAAAAATCTATTAGTTCTCAGAATTAAAATTCACAATGTTTAATTTTTTTTTATGATTTCATATTTTTTAAAGATTCTAGAAGGTTTTACATAGACAGACACATAATACTGGCACCTCAATCATAGACGTCTTGACTACCCAGCACTTGATGGTTTTCTTTACTTCATGGAAAAGGAAGCCTCATATTTGGCTTATTTTACAATTATTTTCGGAATGTAAAGAAATGAATGAAGCGAAGAGTTAGATTAGGAACTGTGAATTTTAGTTCTGAACTGATGGTTTAATATATCTTAATGATATTTTGTAGATTGTTCCTTCAATTATTTGTGAATCTTTGTATAATTTGTTCCTAGATACTTTATTTTTTGTCAGCTGTGAAGTTATATAGTTCACATCTATTAATGGTTATTACTAAGATATAGGAGCAGTACAAATTTGATTTATTTGTACCAATTTGATATTTCTTTTTACAATCTATGTAAATTTGGTTTTATTTTTAATATAGACAGTCATTATCTACATAATAATAAAAAATAATATAATTTATTATTTTTCCAATCTCAATACATCATATTTATTTTTCTGTCTTATTACTCTGTCTAGGACAATGGCAAATGATAGCAGTGTTTGGAAACATCCTTACCTTGCCCTGATATTAAAGAGAAGACTAGTTTTACATACTGATGATTATGTATATAATCATTATATATAATCATAAAATCACTAATTTTACATACTGATGATTATGTATATATGTGTATATCTATTATACACAGTATATCATATACTTTTTATTAAGAAAGAACATTAAAGTTTTCTGTATGAACTAATGTATGATTATCATATATTTTATTTTCTTTTGTTTATTTTTTATTTGCTCATGTGGTAAATTATATTGATAATTATTTATAAAGATAAGCATCCTTGAATTTTGGAGATTTACATATAATAGGTCCCATTGATTTCATTTCAACATAGTTCTAATTTAAGATGATGATGATTTTAGTATTGTTTCTTCAATTTTTATAAGCCAGACCACTGTAGAGTTTTCTATCAATTTCTCCTTTTTAAATTCGCAGCCGAGTATAGTGTGAGTAAGACTCATCTTTTTGCCCTTTTAGTAATCATGGCTTTTAAAACTTGATAATATTCATTTTATCTTTGAAGAAAGGGTAAAATTCACTTTTAAGAGCTCTCTGTGATTTGTTGCATTTGGGTGACAAAGCAGGCAAGAAAGACATTTGAGAATGTTCTTGTTCACATATGCAAATGTAACTCTTTCATATCTTTTAAGTCTATGTTCAAATGTCACATTGATAATGATAATCCAATTAATATGGCTGCACCTATCCCACAGCACTCACAATCCTTTATCTGCTCAATGTTTTGCTTTTTCTATAGCCTTTATCTACCCTAGCATAATTGCAATAAATTTATTAAGCTGTTTCTTTTCTATTGTCTATATCAACTGCTAGAATATATGACTCATGAAAGCAGAGCTCTTAGCCTATTTCCAAATCCTGGAACACTATCTCACACAGAGCATAACTCAATAAATAGTTGCTAAATAAACACACTACCTTCGTTTGTTACTCATTCATTCAGATTTTCCATTTATTAGTGACTTTGTTCTGGTACCTATATTTTTTCAAGAATTGCCTCAACTCTGTGCTTCCATATTCATTGGCATAAAGCTGTTCAGAAACATAACTTATAATTTCATATCCCATAGTATATCCACAATTATCTCTCTTATCAGTTACTAATATTATTTGTTTATGTCAGCCATCTCCTTAATTAATCTACCTAGATTTTTGTCTATTTTCTTAGTCTTTTGAAAAATGTAGTTTTTTATGTACTTGATTAGTTCTATGTATTTTCTTTGAAAATTTTGCTTTCATTAATTTCTACTCTCATATTGGCCTTTCCATCATTTTCCCCCCATTGGGTTTCATGTTTTCTTAGCTTCTTGTGTTGAGATCTTAACTTACTCATTTAAAATCTGTTTTGTTTTTCATTCATGCATTTAAGTCTATAAACATCCTTTAAAAAACTGTTATTGCTTCTTCCTGCAGACTTTGTATTATACTCTATTTTCTTTTCAGTTCTAAATATTTCAAAATTTGATTTGTATTTTCTAGTTAAAATGTTATTTTCAGAATGTTTCACATTGCTTAAAGCATAATTTTATTATTAATTTCTAATTTGGTACAGATTTTATCTGTATGATATCAGTAATTTGAACTGCATGATACTCCTATAAAATTGGAAATTTTTCATATGCTCCATATTTGTTGGAAAGGAATCCATATTCTCCATTTTTAGCTTTATCTATTAGCTCAACATCATGATTATTTTGTACTTATGAATTCTGAATTCATAGAGACATAGATTTTATGTCTTTATCAAAATACAATCTTAGTGAATTCACCTATTTGTAACATATCATCCTTGCTGGAATGAGTATATGATACAATTGTGGATAGATATCACAATTTTGGCCAGTGAAAAAGAGGATTTGTTTACTGGTGGCTTCTGAACCAGTTCTTCTTTAGAGAATCCAGGAAGGTTCTCACTATTGGAGATACATGTATCGGTGTGGATACATTTAGCCATGATTGGTACTGATAACCATCCTATAAGGAAAAGGGAAAATAGTCTCAGAATGAAGCTGTTACTATACTGACAGAGCATAAAAATAGGAAAAGAACAGGCCTTGGGTGACATTTGGAACTGCCAGATCAACCAAACTTCAAGCTTGTTCTAACTCAGGGTTTCCTCTTACATGAGCAATTTACACTAACAATAAAATAGATTGGTAAACCTACCAAAAGAAATATAAGATTCTATTAACATGTACTAAAATACTCAGGTGAATGGAAGGAAATGCAATGTTCATGAATATGAGTATCCAGCATCATAAAGACGTCAATTCTCCCCCAAAGTATTAATATAATACCCAATAAATGTACTAAAGTATTTTTTCTTAGAAATTGATAATTTAAGTCTAATATTCACATGGAAGGTTAATGGGTAAAGAGTAGTCAAGAAACTTATAAACACCTAAATGTGTGCCTCTCTCACTTTGTCATACTTGCTTGGCAATACAATCACCAGTTAAACTATCTAGAGAAGCTATGCATATGAATGTGGCTAGAGAACAACATAAAAACTTCATAACTTTTCTCACCTGGAAGAAAAATTACTTAAAAATATCAACTTTCCATTTATTCAGAGCTTAAATTTTAAAATAAAATGCAATTTATTTCAGTAAAGGTATTTTTGAATATTTACTTGATATAGGGAAATAATTTTTAAAAAGATGTATAAATGCTAACAATAAAAGTATGGAGATTTTTTTTAATTTCAAAAACTGCCATTTATCAAAACACAATCTCAAAAAAACATAAATATAATATACAAACAGAAACATGGTTGACACACACAAAACCAATAAAATATTATCATAAGCACGTATTAATTCTTAAAATCAATAAACATACAAAAATTGTGTTAGTGGCATGAAGATAGATATATGTACCAACAGGATAGAATTTAGAATTCAGAAATAAACCAATACATCCATGACCAACTGTTTTTTGACAAGGGTGCAAGTACATTAATTGAGGAAAGAATGGTCTCCTCAACAAACGGTGCTGGATAAACCAGATATCCACATGTAAAATAATGAAGTCAGAGCCCTTCCTCACCTGATATACACAAACTACCTCTAAATGTATCAATAAATTAAACATAAGAGCTAAAACCATAAAACTGTAAAAGAAGGCACAAGTGGGAACCTTCATAATCTTGGATTTGGTAGTGGTTTCTTAGCTCTGATACCAAAAGTACAAGAAAAAAAGAAAAATAGATAAAATGGACTTCTTCAAAATTAAAAACTTTTGTACATCAAAGAACATTATCAAGAAAGTGAAAAGATGACATAAATAAAGGGAGAAAATTATTGCTGACCATATATCCAATGAGGGTTTCATATCTTGAATATATAAAGAACTGTTACAACTCAACAAGAAGGCAATTAACCCAATTAAAAAAAGAAGTAGGGGACTCGAATAAACATTTTTCCAAAGATATATAAATGGCCTATAAGCACATGAAAAGATGCTCAACATCACTGGTGATCAGTAAAATGCAAATAAAAATCACAATGTGATATCATTCCACACCCACTGGGATGGCAATTCTTTTTAAAAACCTGAAAATAACAAATGCTATTGAGGATGTGGAGAAATTTGAGCAATTATATATTGTTGGGGGGTTATAAAATGGTGCAGCCACTGTGGAAATCAGTCTGAAGTTTCCTCAAAAAGTTGAGCATAAAATTACCATATGACCTGGAAATCCCATTTCTTGGTATATAGCCCCCCCCAAAAAAAATTGAAAGCAGGGACTCAGAGAGATATTTGTGCACTGATGTTCATAGCAGCATTATTTACAATAATGAAAAAGCAGAAGCAATCCAAATATCTATCCATAGATGAATGAATAAACAAAATTTTAAATATATACACAATGAAATATTATTAGGAATGAAGTTCTGATACATTCTACAATATGGATGACCCCTGAAGACATCATACGTAATAACATAAGCCAGATACAAAATGATATATACATGATCTCACTTATGTGAAAAACCTAGACGATGCAAATTCATAGAAACAGACAGTAGATTAGAGTTTTCCAGGGCCTGGGGGTAAGGAGAAGGGGATTCTATTCCTTAACAGGTGTGGAGTTTCTCTTTGAGGTGATGAAAAATTGGGATAATGGATTTTGGTGATGGTAGCATAATATTATGAATGTAATTAATACCACTGAATTGTACCCTTAAAAGTGGTTAAAATAGAAAGTTTTCAGTTCTATATATACTACTACAATAAATAGTTTTAAACAAATTGAAAGACTCTCTTCTTTGGAGTGCATATTCTGTGACAACAGTGCAAAAAGCTACCCAGGATTTCTCTATTATATGTGTTTTTCATATCTGATGATCATCAGACTATGGTAAACTTCATTTTCATTCCCTCTGTCCCACATCATCAATTTTTCCTTCTATAGATCTCAATTCTCTGCAATATAAAAGCATTCTCTTCTTTCTCCCACATACAAAATAGACTTCTTTTGATCTGACATCCACTTCCACTCTGTTACCCTTTGCAATGAAATATCTGGGAAGAATCTGTTATACACATCTTCAATTCTTCTCTTTTCATTTTCTCTTAAGCATACCCACAGGTTTTTGCCTCCACAATTCTACTCAAACTGCACTTATCAATGTTACAAAAGATTTCTGCATTGCTAAATCCAAAAGCAGGTTTTCTGGCATTAACTGATTTTATTTCTCAACAACATTTATATCTCCTTTCTCCTATCACATTTCTTTCCCTTAGCTTAGAAAGCACCACATTTAAAGTTTCCCTTGTAGGAAGACTCCCTTTTGATCTTCTTCATTGCTTTCTATTCATCTCCCCAATCCATTCCTTCCTACCTTGTTGATCTCATCCAGTTAAAGATCATCTGTCTGGAAATGAGACTATCTTCAGCAGAGACATCTCTTGATCTGAAAACTTAGATATACAATTGTTGGGTGCTGGAAATTCAAAGATTGAGAAAGAGATAATCATATCCTCTAAAACATTTAGTCAAGTAAGAAACACAGGTATTTTGCCAGGTGGCAAATTGTTAAAACTATATGAATTATATAAAAGCTTAAAATAAGAAAATATAATAAATATTACATAAAAGAATAGGGTTGGGTGTTGAGAGAGTGAGGGAGAGAACAAGTGAGAGGATTAATGCATGTGAACCTGTGAAAGAGTGCTGCCGAACATTTCTCTTAAAATTACCTATTGAATAGCGTTTCATATAGTTATAATTAAAATTAAATGTTTGGATTGATGGTATAATTGTTGATTTAAATGTATACAGTATAATTTGGCACTGTAGAGAAACATACTCTTTGAATCTTACAGAGAGCTGGTAAATGGCCACATGATCTCTTCTCTACCATTTTTCTTATGCCACCTTCACATATGATTTATCTTTTTAATCTTTAAGTCATAGAAAAATTTATTTGTGTGCATTTGTGTATATATATATATGCTATGCATTATATAAGAATATTTCTACAAACACAAAACATACACTTGATAAACATACAGTTATGTCAGTATATAAAGCTATAAAAATGATGGGAGAAGAATAAGAGGTAACCATTTTATATTATGATTATTTTCTATTTCTCTTGGGTCAATAACTCTATTAGCCACATATTAAAAACAATCCTTGTTCACAAGGATTGCTGTAGGAAACAAACATCTCAATTTAATGGGCAAACAGGGGACCAGCTGTCACATAATCTTACTCCAGGATTTTCAGAATGGCATAGCAATTATAAGGCAGGACACCCTGTCTAATGCAGTGGACAAATAATCAGCTTCCACTGTTGTTTTGGCCAAAATAATGTGCATTAACTTTGGAAGAAAAACATCTTCATTGAGCAGGAAATTATTTTTAAATGGCTTTGCATTAGGTGAAAGAGAATATAATTTTCCTTTTATAATGCTTATTGTAATCATAATGCCATTTTTGAAAGTCTAGTACAAAAACCTTCACTTGATGGAAAGAGCATCTGTCTATAACCTATTGCAATTATTTCAGAAGCCAATAAGTGAAATGTTTATATTTACAGAAAATTAAATACTAGATTTTTTCAAAATTCCAAATTTAAAAAATTTCTGAGAATACATTAAGAGGACATCAAAAACATCAAACATCAAATGAAGAGCTGTAAAGATACTGAAAAGCTACCATATAAATGTCAGCAGTTTCCTTTTTGCATATTTATAGTTAACATATATAGAATTTACTATGTGCTGTATAAAAACTCATTTAACCTTGACACCATCTCTATGAGGTCCTTATCTCATTATATTCTTTTTAAACATGAGGAAGAGGAAGCACAGAGGGATTATGTAATTTGCCCAAGGTTGAATATCTTGTAATGGCAAAACTAGGACTTGAATCTCGGCATTCTAACATTTGATTCTATGCGCTTAAACGTGGCTTTATGCGTCATGAGCACTGTGACAAATTTGAAGAGGCTGCCTATCACCGTTAACTCATAAGATCTACAGCTTTTCTATATGTTGGGGGCAATTAAATGTGAATAATGATAAAAGGAAAAAGAATATGGGGCAAGCGACGGTGGCTCAGTGGCAAATTTCTCGTCTGCAATGCCAGAGACCCAGGTTCGATTCTCGGTGCCTGCCCATGCAAAAAATAAAAAAGAGAGAGAGAGAGAGAGTGAGAATATGAGTAATGAAACTTGAATGACTGAATCTGGAAAAAAAAAATTGAAAGAGGCCATTGTAAAGAAGCCCTAAAGTTGTTTCATGACCACAAAATCATCTTAGTTTATAACAGAGAGATCTTTTTGCAGTTCTGTCACTTGCAGTAAAATAAAAAGAAATTGGATTAAAGAAAAGAGAATAAAATTCAAATTCCATGTCTGCCAAGTTCTCAGTTTTATCTAGTGCAATGATCCTCTTCAGAGCTTATTCTCTCATTTTCATAAGTTTCCTTAAGTATCTACTTACACATCACCAAGGAAGGAGTGAGATTGCCACACTCCTAAAGAGGAGACTGACTTATGAAGTCCTGGAAAACTGTAACATGCATTTATGAAATTTATGTTATGCAATTGCAGTAAGTGGATGATTTAATAGTGAATAAGTTCAAGAGTAAAAAATGCAAAAATATTTTAAGTAGATCCTCATATGTGTGTCTACTTATGAAGCACAGTACTTTTCGTATGACTCACAATCAGGTAGCAAATTTGCAGACCGTCTTCCTGGGCTGGTTTTTCTTCTGTGCACATTTTTGTTTTTACCCAGTGATAGTAATGCATTCTTAGTATCTGTTGTTACTGCTGTGAGACCTGTTTTGTTTTGTTTTGTTCCCAAAGGAACAGAACATTTTTCTCTCACACTGTTCTGCAGATTATAAGCCTGAAGTCAGGGTGCTGGCAAGGCCACTCTCTCTCTTAGGACTCCAGGAGAAAATCCTTCCTTGCCTCTTTCTATCCTCTGGGTGTTCACTGGCATCCTTGCATTCCTTGGCTGGTGGCAGCAAAACTCCAATCTCTGCCTCTGTCTTCATAAACCCATCTTCCTTCTGTGTGTCTCTGCACCTGCATCTCTTCTCTTTCTAATAATGACACTAGTCATATTATATTGTTGTCATAGTGTATCAATGACTTCATTTTAACTTACTATAGCTACAATGACCATATGTCCAAATAAAGTCACATTTTGAAGTACTGTGTGTTAGGACTAGAATTGAAGAGAAAAAAATCCAAACCATAACATTGAGTTATACAATTCTTCCACATATTATAAAATGTCAAAAAAATAACATTTGTTAAAATTACCACCTATCTTATCAGAAAGAGACCAGTTTTAAAAGTGAAGTTTATATACTACCACGAATGTAAATAACCTACAATCTTATTATACATTCTTGTTTATGGGGAAAAATGACTATTTTTAGATGTGTTTGGGCACTTGTTTATCTCATGTAATTTGTTTGGGATTTTGTTGCTGTGCAATTTAAATCCTAGTATTTTCTGATTATATGTACATATTTATTTTGCCTGGCAAGCTCATGTGAATTTTCTGCCCATATTTATCAACTGAACAGTCATTTGTGGTTTTCATTTTTAAGTACTCAACCTTCTCCTGACTTCATGGTACTTGTCTTCCCTTATTTTCACTTATTCTCCCACTGTTAAAATTTTAATTTTATTTTACATTTCCCTAGAAGCCACTTCATATTTTCCATGACATAACTTGATATAAAATTAATAAAAATTAACGAAAGCATGATTTAGAAAATAAATCTAGAGTAGACACTTAGGGGTATAAAAATGTTTGCTTTTTTTTTTATAAATCCAGCTTTGCCCTCCTCTCTACTTCATTCCTAATGCCAACTGTTATCTAAATTCAACATTGAGTTTTACCATAGAAAACTTTGATCTGGTTTGTTCTCAATAATATCATCATGCCAGGAGTCCAATTAATTTCATTCTTAACTCCTAAGGTTTATTGTTCAGACAACTAAAATACTTGATGGTCCACTTGTCTAGAAGGAAACATTCTAATTCCTAATTTCTCTTTAATTTCACTATACTACGATAAGAATAGTTTCTATCAAATCCCAGAAAGAGATGAAGTTATAATTGGGCTTTATGGATGACATTGCCCAGACAGAAAGAGCTAAAGTAAAAAGAAAAAAAAAAAAAGATGCTATAATAAAAACCTAAAGAATTCTAATATTCAAAAGAATAGGAAGTAAGATTCAAAGAAAAATGATTATTTTTGTCAAGAGTGTATAGCATTATAAATGTAAATGTTTTAAGGAAGAGAAAATAATAAGCAATTTCAAATAATGCCAAGATGCAATTGAGACCAACTAATCTGGTTGACAGGGCTGTAGTTATCTCAAGGTTCAATTAAGGGAAGAAGTGTTTCAGACCTTTACCACAGGATTTTTATAGACTTCAGGTCCTCACTAGCTGTTAGCTAGAGACGTTAGTTCTTTGCCACATGGGCCTCTTGATTGCTCACAATAAAATGGCTGGCGTATTTCAGAATAAATGAGAGTGGAAATGAGAAAGAGTGAGCAAGACAGAACATTCATCTTTTTGTAACCTAATCCAGTAACTGACATTGCATCACTTTCACAATCTTTGTGTTTGAAGGGAGTAACCAGGTATGCTCATATTCAAATGGAGAGGATTAACCAGTGGCATTAAAACCAAGAAGCAGAGGTTATTGAATGCCATCTTGAAAGCAGCCTATCTCAATGTACCCTGGGGTCCCCAACAATTCGTGTCTTTCCCACCTGAAAAATCACACTCTCCGAAGGTCCCCCAATTCTCATCTCATTATATCAATAGATCAACATCCAAAATCATCTAAATAAAGTCAAGTACTGATGAGGTAGCCTAGATGTTTAGCTACAAGTATAAGCTAACATTCTAATTTATTCTTGGTGTGGCAGTTTGAATCTCAATCCATGGGATTTATGTATTGAAAATTTATCCAATAATTTTTTTAGTAATATACTTTAGTTTTAGAACAGTTTTAGACTTAAAATTTAACACAAAAAGTACAGAGAATTCTCATATACTCCCTTCCTCCTATACCCTGTAAGCTGTAACTGCTCCCCTATGTTTTAGTTCCTGGCTACTCAAAGCAAATACCATGAAATGGGTTAGCTTAAAAAAAATGGGAATTCATTAGTTTACAGTTTTCAGGTCAGGAAAATGTCCAAATCAAGGCATCATCAGGGCAATGCTTTCTTCCTGAAGACAGCTGCTGGCACTCCTTGGTACCTCTGGCACGTGGCAAGGCACACAGTGGCATCTGCTGGTCTCTCCCTTCTCTTCTGTGGTTTTCAGTTTCTTGCATCTGTGGCTGTCTCTTTCTCACTCTATCATTCTGTTCTTAAAGGACTCCAGTAGTAGGATTAAGATCTGTCCTGAATGAGCTGGGTCAAACCTTCAGTGAAGTATCCTCATCAAAAGGTCTTACTTACACTGGGTTTACACCCACAGTAATAGATTGGATTCAAGAACATGTTTTTCTGGGGCACAAGGGCTTCAAACCTTTTATTAACTTCTGGCATTAATGTGGTATATTTGTTATGATTGATGAAACAATACTGAAACATTATTAGTAACTAAAGTGCACCGTTTAATTTAGGGTTCATTCGTTGAGTTATAAAGTTATATGTGTTTTCACAAATGCATTATGTCATATATCCATTATTAGTGAGTAAGGCAGAATAGTTTCATCTTCCTAAAATCACCTGTGCTCCACTTATTTTTAATAAATATTATCTCTTCTTTCTTCTCTCCCCTTAAACTCTGACAGCCACTACGAAATCCATAGTTTTTCCTTTTCCAGAATGTCATAGAGTTGAAAATATACAGTATATAACCTTTCCAGACTGGCTTCTTTTGCTTAGCAGTACACATTTAAGTTTGTCTTTCATGGCTTGATAGTTCATTTATTTATCATCATTGCTTTCTATTCCACTGCGTCGATGGGCCTATTTTTATCCATTCACCTATTTAAGAATATATTGATTGCTTCCAAATTTTGACAATTATTAATAAAGCTGTTATAGACATTTGGGTGTAAGTGTTTATGTTAATATAAGTTTTCAACTCATCTGGGTAAATACCTAGGAGCATGATTGCCAGATCATATTGTAAACCTGTTTGTAAGAAACTACCAAATTGTCTTCCAAAGTGGCTGTGCTAATTTTTCATTCCTACCAGCAAAGAATGACAGTTCTTGTTGCTTCAAATTCATGCCAGCTTTTAGTGACAACAGGGTATTGGATTTTAGTCATTCTAGTAGGTATATAGTGGTATTCCATTGTTGCTTTAATTTTTAATTTCTTAATGATA
>PVIY010002626.1:29007-84228 GCA_004026745.1 Myrmecophaga tridactyla
TTTTTTTTTTTTTTTTTTTTTTTTTTTTTTTTTTTTTTTTTTTTTTTTTTTTTTTTTTTTTTTTTTTTTTTTTTTTTTTTTTTTTTGTATAGGCAGGCTCTGGAAATCGAACCTAGGTCCCGGCATGGCAGGCGAGAGCTCTGCCACTGAGCCACCTCTGCACCGCCCTCTTGCTAAGTTTTAAGAGTTCTTTTTGTATTCTGGATATAAGTTCTTTGTCAGATATGTGTTTTGCATATATTTTTCCTAGTCTGTGGCTTATCATTTCACCCTTTTAACATTGACATTCTAAGAGCAGAAACTTTTCATTTTGATGTAGACCAACTCAACAATTTTTATCTTCGTGGTTCATGCTTTTAGTGCTGTATCTAAAAAAAAGGCCTCATCAAACCCACGGTCACCTCACTTTTATCCTATATTTTCAGCTAGAAGCTTTATAGTTTGTGCTTTGCATTTAGGTCTATAATCCATTTTGAGTTAATTTTTTGTGAAAGTATTAAGGTCTGTGCCTAATTCTTTTTTTTTTTCCACATGCAGATGCCTAGTTTCGGTCCATCATCATTTTTTGAAAGACTGTTCTTCCTCCATTAAATTGCCTTTACTCCTTTGTCAAACATCAGTTTAGTATATTTGTGTGAATCTATTTCTGGGTTCTGCTTTCTGTTTCATTGACCTAGTTTGCTAATGTTTTCACCAATAACACACTATCTTCATTTTGTAGCATTATAGTAAGTATGGAAGTCAAGAGCAGACAGTCCTCCAATTTTGTTCTTTTCAGTATTGTGCCTACTATTCTGAGTCTTTTCACATGCTATGTAAATTTTAGACTGAGTTCGTCAATAGCCACACAATAAGTTGCTAAGATTTTGATTGTGAGTGCATTGACTCAATAGATAATTTGGAAAGTACTGACATTATAACAGTATTATGTCTTCTCACCCAGGAACATGGAATATCTTTCCATTTATTTAGATCTTTTTGTTTTTTCATCAGTTTTGTTATTTTATTCATATAGATCTTATACAAATTATATTAGATTTATAACTTTTTCTTGTTTTGTGGGCTAATGTAAATGCTGGTGTGTTTTTATTCAAATTCTAATTGTCCATTGCTGCAATAGAGAAAAGCAATTGACATTTGGATGTTATGCTTAATTATTTCCAGTATTTTTTAAAAATTCCTTAGGATATTTGGAATCCACTAGTAAAATCGCTTGGCATGGTGATTTCTATTTTGAGAGGTTATTAATTATTGATTCTGTTTTTGGGATAGATATTGGCTTATTCAAAGTATCTATTTCTCCTTCTGTGAGTTTTGGTAGATCGAGTCTTTCAAAGAATTGGTCCATTTTATCTAAATTATGAAATGTAAGGGCATAGAATTGTTCTAGCATTCCTTTATTATGCTTACTGTCAACGGCATCTATAGTGATGACTTTTCTTTTCGTTCTTTTGATGGTATTCCTTTATTAAGGGAACCAGAATGTCCTGGGCAACTATCAAAAGTGGTTACTTTTCCCCTCCCATTAATGGAAGCATGGGTGGAGTTTTCTCCTACCTCCACCCTGATAATCTAGGGAGGGTGGGGGATCCTGGAGGCAAAACCGATGAAAATGAGGGGCCCCATAGAAATTGGACCAGTGGAGTTTTTAACTTTCAAACTAGTTCACACAGAGCCCCCAGCAATTCATCAATTACACCTTAAGTCTTGCTACTAGCACTGACTCCAGCAGTAGGCTTCTGCTCCTGAGCTCCTGCTCCCAGTAGGGTGTGATTCTCAGTATCGCCTCCGTTTCCAGTTTTTATGGCAGTGCTTTACCCAAGGAACTCAATTCTCTGACGGATCTCAGGAGAGTTGTTGACTTTCCGTTTGTCCAGCCTGTTGCTTGTGATGATGGGAGTGAGGACTTCCAAGCCCTTTACATGTCAGACTGAAAACTGGCAAGAAAATTGTGTCTCCATTTTTCTCTAATGCAAATTAAATTCCATTTCAAGACACTATCCCACTAAATGACGGGACAATTAAATTTAGCAATTTAGATGATCTTTCTGTGATGATGCAGTTTCCTATACAGTGACCTATACAGCATCCATCCTTGGAGAGGCTTAATAATAATCGCAGCATTTGTCAGAATGGATTGTCACTGAAAACTCCAAGGAACAATGTAGGTTGTTACCCAGGTATGCTTGAATGGTTATCTGTAATTCAGTCTCCCCAGACGTAACCATGCCTCTTCCTTAAAACAATTTCAGAAGCAGAATAAAAGCCTACAGTTAAATATCTCAAAATGTTATCCAGTCATATGCTTTTCCTGCATGCAATAATAATAAAAATGAAATCAAAATAATTAATTTCCAGATAGTAGGATTATATAAAGGATTCTTGACATGAAATAATCCTAAATTACAACAAAGATGAATATTATATGTTAGAAATAATCTTTTTTGTTTCTTTTTCTTTCAAAGCTAAAGGGGAAACATTACCTCCTCTCTTTTCACTTTAAAAATGAAAGTAAATTCATGCTTAGCTGGAATAAATTTTAAAATGTGTTATATATTTAAGATAAATTTTTCTAAAAACTCCAACAGTACCATTGATTTTCCTATCCACAATTTGAAATGCAAAAACATTTGTTTACATTTAAAAACTAATTTCTTCTGAAATATACTAATTTTGTTTAAATATGACATGATTAAGCATACAAAAATGATAAATCCTAAGGCTGAAGCTTTGTTGTCACCACAGATTTTTACATCTTCTCTTTTATTGTTTTGGATTTGTAAAAATTCCAGTACACTTAGAGTTTTTAGGATAATTTACTGTTCACAGTAATCACTTGTTCAAATATAAACTAGCAAGTATACCTATGTGAAGAATTAAATGAATTAAATTTTTATTCTTCTGATAAAAAGAATATAGCAGAATTTAGCTGTTCAAATATATTTAAACGTGAAAGCTCTTCAGCTGTATAATTATTCTGCTCTTACATCCGTGTAAATATGCTGAGGATACTCAGGTAAGTCCTTCTCAATAATGCAGTAATGGTATATTTTTGGCTGACAATTATTGAAGCATGCCAAGATCATTACTAAAATAGGGTTAACAAGATATGTGGGAAAAATGTCTTATTTATGAATACTGTTTATTTTTCCAAAGCAAGAATATTTATATTTGGCCCCTTTGAGCATTCCTAAATGTTACTGCCATGTAGGACATAAAAGGATACAGGTCAGTAATTCTAACAAAGTCTCACAATTAAGGGAATTAACAACTCACTAGTAGCAAATTAAGCACAATTCTTGACTTCTTGCTTATAAGGGATATAATTATGATCATTTTCCCTGTATAAGAAAGCTCTGGTTTCTTATATATTCATAAAAGAAAATTCCCTTCTATAAAGAGAAGTTACCAATTTGTTTATCAAGAGTTGCCCTAATTATTTTTTTCTTGTCTGATGTCTATCAATATTATGCCATAACTTAAAAAAATCCAACTCTCTTGATTAGTCATGTGATAATATTAGTATTTTCTGAAGTAGTTGGTAACTTTTTTTCCTATACTTGATGATTTTTTCTCTCTGGATCATTGTTTTCCTCTCTAAGGATGGAATTTTATCCCATAAGAATAATAAAAAATGGGAATTTGCAGTTAACATCCTTTATGGTCTTTAAACCATCAGAGTGGAAACAAAAGCAAAAGTCGTAATTTAAGAATATTTTAGTATTTGAAATCTGGATGCTTTCACCTTATTAAAGAAATATTCTACTTGTATTTGGCTTTCATGAATAATTATATGATTGATGCAAAATAACATCTAAATTGCTAATGAAACTAGACATTTGTTGTTATAAATGTAATGATTAGGCAGCTAATCAGTTCTGGAGCAGATCATGTTTGTCGTTATTTCCATTGTTTATATTTGATTGAAACCAATTGCATAACTAAAAGAAAACATTAAAATTGCTTTTACTCATTTCCCTTGAATCTAGAGCAAATTTCTAGTTTTCTGTTTCTTCTCTGCGGCATTATTCACCATACTGTGTATCTGTCCAGAATAAAAAGACAACAACAAAGTAATAGTTACAGGTCTCAGATTAAAAAAAAAAAATCAGTTCCTCTTTTTTCCCAGTAAAGTAGCAAGCTACAAAGTTCAATACAATTCTCTCTCCTGGAATTTCGACTCTTGAATAGAATGGCACTAAAAAGTTCAAAGTGCTTATTAGTTAGTTCCTTGTTATCTAGATCTGGTGTCTGTAAACCATGATTTTCAGGTCAGTTTCCTATTTTTACAGTTTTATTGGAAGACAGCTGCCATGCTGATTTGTTTCTGCCTTGTGTATGGCTGACCTCACACCCCAAAGGTACAAGTGAGTCAACACTTGTACACATGGCTGGCCGGTGTAGTATTTACTATCTGCCCCTGTAAGAAAGACATGCTCATCCCTGACCTAGATTACTGGGGCTGCTGTAATTTCTAGGTGAGCCAGTCTGCTCAGTTAATATTTTAGTTCTGTGAAATGCCTAGAGGTCTATTAAAAATTCAAAAATTTGGGAACGGTAGTCAGAATGTGAGGATATTTCTGATAAAAGGGGGAAGGAAGGCTTAAAAGATTTAATATGATACACTTCTGTTATAGACAATACACATGATTTGTAATTCCCTAGTAAAATATGTAAAAGGCTGGCACTAGTTGGCAGACACAAGAATAGATTTCAACTATTCATGATGGAATCTGCATAGCTGTGACTCTTTGCCATTTGAAATGTGCCTGAGCATAAAATAGATGAGAGGCTGAAGTTATTTAGATAATAAAGAAGCCTGTTCAATGGTCCAGCATCTAAACCTCAATAAAAGTTTGGCGTTGACTATCCAAAAGCAACAAAGTAATTTTTATTATGAATCTGAATAAAAGTCACTTAACTATTGTAGCACTATATAGTTGCATTTTTTTTTTTTTTTTTACATGGGCAGGCACCAGGAATCGAATCCAGGTCTCCAGCAAGGTGAGAACTCTGCCACTGAGCCACCCTGACCGGCCCTGTAATTGCATTTTAAGTAAGAAATTTTAGGTGTCAATGTTATGGTTGAATTGTGTCCCCTAAAATATATCTTCAAGTCCTAACCCCCCCAGAACCTGTCAATGTGACCTTATTTGGAACTAGGGTCTTTATAAATGTAATAAAATTAAGATGAAGTTGCATTAAATTAGTGTGGACCCAAATCAAATACGCCTTATAAGGAGAGGGGACGAGACACATATCAGCACAAGGGCCATTTGAAGAAAGAGGCAGAAATTGAAGTGATGATTCTACAAGTAAAGAAATGCCAAGGATTGCTGGCAAACCCAAAAGGAGAAGAGGCAAGGAAATAAACTCTCTTATACAGGTTTCAGAGGGAGCTTGTCCTTGCTAACAACTTGATTTTGGACATCTAGTCTCCAGAACTGTGACAGAATAAATTTCTGATGTTTTAAGCCACCAGGTTTGTGGTAATTTGTTACAGCAACCCTAGTAAATTAATACAATCAGAGATATTTATGCAGGCAGTAGAGGTTCTCAAGCTTTATAAAATTGCTATGCTAATGGGTATCTATAACTATACTACATTGCTTTTAGGCAAACAAGAACAAAAACTATAAAAATATAATTACCTCTTAGAGACAAAGTTTCTGTAATATCACATCACTATTGAATTCAACCAGGATTTTTGCATTATCCAGAAAAAAGCTGCATTCTATTTAAAGAGTTTTTAATTGCAAGGTCTGAATTGGATTGAAAATATATGTGTGGAAGCATTAAAGGACATAATTATCTATAGCTCACAATTGGTCCAGATGTCAGATGTGCCACACCAATAGCTTTATGTGCAAGAAAGAATGGTTTTAGTATAAGAGGTTGCTTTAACTATTTCAAGCAATTCAGGCACAAACAATATTTTCAGATGGCACATAGATGGATAGGGTCAGATTGTTTAAATTTTGAATTTGAAATGCGTATTTACAGAGTAACAAGTACATTGCAAGGTTTCTCAACATTAATTATCACTGTTCAAAAATTAATACACATAAATTTCACTTTTTTGGCTTGAAGCTTACTTGTGGAGGACTAGAGGTCTCATTTTATAGGCTGAAAAAGTGGTGAAAAACATGTAATTAATTAAAAAAATTTTATAACTCTATTATTTACAGGTTTACTCTATTTGGCCTTGCCATTTATTAAAAAGATGTAAAAAGCCAATAAATTATTTGTACTGACAGTGTATACTTTCATGTATCATGCTTAAAATAGAGGTATATGTAGTGGTGGATTTGAAGGTCTTGTTTCTACCAGGCTTACGCAAATATTAGTGTCCTTAAGATCATATTATTCTATTAACTTTTTGTATTAGAAAACCAGGAATAATTGTATATATATGCTTATGAGTGGTGCAGGTGAGGGATGGTTAGTAATTGCTACAATCACTTTCAGTCTTTGGAGTGGCTGAGTTTCCAACACTAATTTGAAGTAGAACAAAGTAAATGCCATGACACATTTCATTATGTCATTGTTTCAATCATTAATTCATTTATTTACTAATTCATTAAGCACATTGAGTGCCTATGCAAAATTTTTAATAAGGCACTTTTAGCCTTCCAAGAACTTTTAGTCTCATAAGAGACCAAAATTGAACACTAGTGTTCTTTCTTCTGGCTATAACTCCATGAACAAAGTTAATGAAAAGATTCCATTTCATCCTTTTAATCAATACTATTTTTATGAAATAATACATTGATCTTAATAAAATTGACTATATCAGTGAACCAAAGATATTTCTTCTCAATAGTATTGCTGTTAAATAATTCCAGATATTCATGTGCCTCTATTTGTTGCTGTGTAAAAAATTACCCAAAGTTCAGTCATATAAAACAACTACTTGTTAGGATCTCAGATTCTGTGAGGCAGCCAGGAACTCAGATGGGAAGGGGAGGAGAATTTGACTTTGTTTCAAGCTGACGGCTTGAAAACTTGAATTGGATCTACTCCTGGACACCAGTGTCATCTGAGGCTTTTTTATTCAGATGAATGGTAGTTGAGACTTGCATTGGCTGTTCTTTTGGCTTTGCCTTCAGCTGCAATGCCTACAAATGAACTCTCAATATAGTCTGGGCTTTTCCACAATGTGGTAATCGGTTCCAAGGGTGAGCATCCCAAGAGTCAGGGGGAATTTCCTCCTCTTATAACACAGCTTCATTGTCATGCTATGTTACTTCTGCCAAAATCTGCTTGATTGATATAGTTATAAAAACCAAACCCATTTCAGGAGAAGGGGAAATAGTTCTATCTTCTGACAGGGCAGTGGCAAGTTTCTGGGAGAGCATGTAGATAAGAAGTATTGTGGGAAAAATATTGGGAAAACACCATCTGCCAAAGCCTACCCTCTAGTTACAATTCATATTTGAGCTAATGTTCATGCTAGAGTAAAACCTGAAGAAGTAGCAGAGGTTTTGGAGCTAGGTTTCAGGTAGAATCTGGAAGGACCCTGAGAAGAGTGTTTAGTGAACATCTTAAGGCCTTGAAGAGACTGTTATAAGAAGCCTAATTACTTTCAAAGGACTTTTCATGAGGATATAAGTGAAAGTGAGGAAAATGTCAGAGTAAGATGGAAGACAGGACTCTTTGTTAATGCTGTGAAAGAAAAGTTAGGAAAACTGTTTCCTGTGGTTTTGTGGAAAACATAAAATGTACATAATGAACTAGAAGAAATAGTTAAGGGTAGTTTGAAGGAAAAGGGTTGAAGATACCGCCTAGCTTCTTCCAGAAGCTTGTAGTAAAATATGAGAGAATGCAAATTAGGTAAAAGAAGAACCATAGCATACAAATCCCCTGGATTTTATTGGCTCAAAAATAACACCATTCCTTAGGCCCAGCCTCTCAATATGATAAATATTTCTAAAATTAAAAATGGCCTCAAAACAGAAGTCAAATCCAAAGCACTGCCAGGAAAATGTCTTCTGATTTTGGCCAAGACCCTGACTGAAAAGATTTCATTAAGACTTCTGAAAAATCTGAGGTTGTGTCTCAAAGATCTTGTCAAACAAACAAAGGCCCTTTAGATCATGCCTTACAGTCATTCTTTATTAAACAATAGGGCTACTAAGCATCTTGAGAGCATTGTCTCATACCAGACTTACAGGGATATCAATATGCAGAAACAGTCTATCACAGTGAAATTGATGGGTTTATCTTTTATCCGATGGAATGGAGTATCAATTGATTCATAAGCAAGCCTCAAAAGTTTTAAAGGGATCGTATTGGCTAAAAGTGAAAAGCAGAGATACAGTCCAAACTGAAAATAAGTATTTCAAACTTAGAACATCCCAAAATAGCAAGGCTGAGAGAATTACTCAGCTTCAAACAGAGGCTACAGTTTTGGAAAAGGGAGGATGATTTAGAGAGCAGATCTAAAACCAAGAACAGTGGGAAATCATTCCTAGGCCCTGAATAATGAGATGCTTTGTGTGTTCAGTTGGACTTCAGAATTTCTATGGATCCTCACTTCTGTGTGCCTCCAATTTTCCTTCTTTGGAAACAAGAGCATCTATAGCAATTATCCAATTACTGATTCTGAATTGCATATTACATATGCGGGAGTCATATAATTTGGTTCTTTAGTTAAAAGGTTTTCATACTGAGAGGGATTTTATTTGTTGAGGACATGGGTGACTTGTTAATCCCTATCTTGTGATTTCACTCCAGATAAAGTCCTCTACCTTCTAGTGTACAAGTGATCTGTGACTTGCTTCTAACCAATAAAATATGGAAATTGATGGACTGTAAGTGATTACCCTTATGTGATTATATCATTGCATTACATAGCCTAGCCAGAATCTCTCACTTCCTTGCTCACTTTAAGAAATCATGCTGATATTGTGTTTGCTCCTGTGTTGGGAGGTTCACATGGGAAGATACTGAGAGCCTCCTCACAACAACAGCAAGCAAAAAATGAAGCCCTCAGTTCTACAACTTCAAGAAATTGAATTCTACCAACAAAAGTGGATACATACCTCAGTTAGCCTCAGATGAGATTGCAGCCCTGACGAACCCCTTGACTGAAGCTTTGTAAGTACATAAGCAGATGATAGAGTTAAGCCCCACCTTTAGTGTTGAGCCACAGAAACTGCAAGATAGTGAATGTGCTTTATTTTAAGCCCCAAAGTTGATGATACTTATAACTGGAAACGAAGATGTTCTCCATTAGCCTCATCTGCCCTGGGAACTTGGTCCTCAAGGTTGAAACAAATCATAATGGAATGATCCTTTATAAGGTCACCTCACTATAAGAGTGGGGTGAACACATATGGGAGAGATGTGACTCTTTGTTTCTCCCGGGCAAACCTAGGCAGATTGTGAGGTTTTTTTTTTTAATGAAAAAACATGGCTGCAGTCATATTTCTGGTCCTCTATGCTCCTCTGGGATCTTGCTGCTCCACCATCAAGAAGAGGAGTCTATTTCCCCTTCCCTGAGAAGCTTTGTGACTGACTTGATGGATAAAAGAAGAAAATTTCTGCCTGGATCATTTTTTGAGATTCACAATGAGAACCTAGACCCTAGGTGGTGAAGAAGCTCTGGCCACCTGACCAGGTGGATGCCGACCTAAGGTTCCAGTGACAGCTTCAGTCTTCTTATCCATGAGTGAGTGAACATTTGGGTGATTGCAGCCCCCAGCTTTTTGTGTCACATCAGGTCTCTGAACATACAGCTGAGTTACTAGACATCAATGGAAATTACCTCCTTCCACAGTGCCAAGTCTAATCTCCTGACCTCCAGAATTCTTGAACAAAATAAATTTCTGTTTTGTCATTAACCTTTGGGGTAGTTTGTTAAACAGCAATAGTTAACCAAAGCATTTACTCTTACTGTGGTGTTAACTAAACCACTGATTGTCCTAACTGACTTTATTGCATTTATTATGCAGTAGCGCTCCCAAAGATACTTAACCTTAGCCTATATAATATTTTGTATTATCTTCTCTGGTTGTTTCCTGTATTCTCATCACATGTAAAATTTTTATTTGCTTGGATCATTTCTAACATAAGTCATGTCTTTGACGTTACCATCAAATACTTAAGCATGCATGATTAAATATTTATAGAATCTCCTCAACTTCCAAAAGTTTAAATGTAGAATTTCCATAAATATGAACCAACCAATGGCCAGAACCAGAGGCTCACCAACAGATTATGTCAGAAATCACGTGCTATCATTTTAGCTTCAACCATGTGTTTTTAGTCGTAAGCATTTACAGAGAGTTTGGTTTTTGCACATTATATTAGCAATGATAATTCTTTATGACAGTAGTTGTATACATTGTGATGAGAGAAAAATCAAGATGATTTCTTTTTATCAAAATTTGGGTTTTTGCAAAAGAAAACCTGAAGTTAAATAAAACAAGAAAAGAATTTTAATTTATAATACATGGAAATGCTTATAAATAAAATAACACAAAAATGCCTGAGAGAAAAGAATCAGCATCATGTGAAGTAATTGGAGTTAAAGAATCCTTTGAGCTCCAAAGCCAAATGATCAAATGACTTCTTAAGGCAAAAGCTAATCAAATTAACCTTGGACTTGTCCAAAGAAAATTCAGTGATACAAAACAGTAGATGAAAAATCATGCAGAATATGACCCAGATATTTTATATTATTCAAATTAACTTTCATTTAATAAGACAATATGCACATGTGTGAAACCCAAGCTTTCTCTGAGTAGTAATCAAATAAACTATTAGCGGATATACTTCACTCAAACAAGAAATGCATAAAAAACTACATTAAAATACCTGGGCAATGATCATAAACTAAGAAAGCCTAAGAGAAATAGATGAACAATAACTTACAAAGAAAGCAGAAGCCATAATTTAAGAAGTTTTATAATTCAATTACATTGAAAAGTAACCTGCAAAGAACAAAGGCTAAGTCAACAAAGTTTTTTTAACTGAAAATTCTTATTTTTGTTATCACAGGAATAGGCAAATATCTCTAATTATTACTCATGTCCAAATTTTAATTTTTAAAAAGAAACATATTGAAAAACAGGCAAAGGACAAGAACAGGCAGTTCACAGAAAAGGAAATACTATTATTTTAAGCATTTGGAGATATTCAACCTCAGTCTTCAAAAGGGGAAATATCAATGGAAACTATAATTATGTGCTATTTTTTGCTTATCAGATAAGTACATATAAAAAACATAGCTAGTACACCTAGTCAGCTTGGATGTGGAGAACAGGTACTTTCATCCTTTCTGGTGGAACTATACACTTGCAATTTTTTACTGCCACTAAATCACCCAGTTAATTAGCAAGGGAGCAGAGATAGTAGCACCCCAAATCTTCTAGAATTGAAGATTATATTTCTTTCCCCAATGTATAATGTTGCCTAAGCATATACCATTCTCTGGAGAATATGACATTCTTTAGATTAATTGTGGAACTATCTTTATTGCTTATCACCTATATCTACAAGATGACTATATATTATCCCCTTTATTCAGAGTTGTTTTTAAATGAGAAAATCCCTTCATATACACAGTTGAACAGTCTTACCTAATAGGTTCCTATTATGAAAACATTTAGGCACTCTACTTTATTATTCGTCTTATATTCTACAACTAATTTCTAATATTTATTTGCAATTGAAAAATCTGATATTTAATTTGCATTTAAATTTATTTCTCAGGGATTGTCCCTGTATAATCAAAAGGTGAGACTTCGTCACGATAATTAATGGATGCTAGGGACAGACTGGATAGATAAACAGGAAACATTAATGTCTTGAAATGTAAGTCAAATATTGACCCTTTGTGAGAATTTTTAGCTTATACTATACTATTATATATTATATAGCATATGCATATATATAACATTCATATATATTTTTATTGCATTTATTTATTGGTGCATATGTTATCTTAAGTAGAAAATTTGTTCTTATCTTAAATTCATTCACTGTTTCAAAATGTATTACATAAAATAGGTATATCGCTAATATTAAGTTTCAACCAAAACTAAATTTTGAAACTTTTATTATTTTAATAACATAATAGAATTTAGATAATTATAATAAAACTAAGCACTTTAAATAACACCACAATCAAATATTTATAGGCATGTTAATTTATTGGATAGAGAGGCAATATATGTACATTTTAGAAAATGCAGAAAATATAAAGAATAAGTGAAAAATATTCTCCCATCCAGAAGTAACCATGGTTAATGCATAAATGCTTCTTTCTATTTATTTGAAATATATAATTTAAATCTGGATAAAATTAGTAGTATAATTACTTTGCATTCAATGATTATATAGTTACATTAGTGTTTAAGTGTAAATGTCCCTCTGAAATTGCCAAGTTTCTAGCCAAAGATTAAATCTTATTAAGCAGCATAAGCAACTTATATGTTTAAAATATTTTTTGCCAGACTGTGACTATATAAATACATCATGATAATGCACACATAATACTAACATAATATAAAAATGCCTCTTGATAATACTAAATTTTCCTGACTTATCACCACAGTTCTGTTAAGGAAGATAATGAAGATAATTAAAATAAATAAATAAAATAAAAATAAATTTAAAAAATTGCTTTTTAGCTGTTGTAGCATAATTGATTTTCCAGTAAGTAATTCAATATTATTCAGCCATGAGGTATTTGGGGGTGGGGTGTGGGGGTGGTAGTAGAATCTAAGTTTCCTCTCAATTTCATTTGAGAGGAAAGGGCCATTTATCTGCATATAAATACCTCATTCAAAATTTTGATCTGTGGACAAAACATTGTCAGAATAAGCAAGAATATAGAAACATTTATAAAGAACTGGCTGTTTTTCCTTCGAGAGGTAATGAGCAACAGGTTTTTCAAATCTTGGACAAACAATAATGGGATTAGCATAAGCAATGTGATTTGCATCTCTCCTTTCTAATACGCTTGGAAATTGAAGGCAGCAAAATGTTTATTCAGACATAAGTAGGTAAGATAGATTTTGCCATGAAAGTTTAAACTTCCAGAAAGAACATTAAAGTCTGAAAGGCCTGGGTTTGACATCTACTTTTTTTTCTTCATGCTGTGTCCTTGTGCAAATTATTTATATTCTAAGTATTTAAGTTTCCTCGTATATAATAGGCATGGCATGATTACCTACTTTATCAAATTATGTATGATCTAAATGAGATCATATATATGCAGGGCTCAGCCTGAACCTGGTTTCACATAGAGTTGTTACGCTTTTTTCCCTTTCTTCTAGTATAATCTGAGGTTGAGCTTCCTTTTCTCCTTTTGCTGGCAGGTACTTCAGTTTTCTACTGGTGTCTGTTGTTTTCCTGCTGGTTTCTGTGAGGTCAGATTCTTAAATATTGGCAAAAGAGTAACGACTTATATCTGGTATACATTTCTCTTATTTTACAGGGAAGCTAGTTTTAAAAATGGCAGCTAGATCTCAAGCCTGGTTGCATGATTCAGGAGATGGTGTCTCAGATGTAGTGTAAAGCTAATGGGTGGCACAAATTAATACTGAATTCGTATCGAAGCTCTCAAGTATGGACCCTTCAATGCTAGGCTCTCTGAGACTGTGCTACTCTGATCCTAAATTTACCAGTTGGCAAAAGACTATTGAGCACAACCTTTTAAGCTAAAATCCAATGTTGAAAAATTGTGATATTTTGTTTGGTATTTTATTCTGATACATTGATGGACAATATTAGAAATAATCTGTATTGTTACATTTAACCAACATAGACTATACACCCTCAATCAAAGACCTATTTGTAGATAGGTAGATACATGCATGCATGCATACATACATATTATAGATAGAGAACTGATTTGAGGAAGGGTTATTGGTGAGTCAGGAAAACTATGGCTTCACCAGGGCTAAGATCTGAGATCATATATTTTCTTGTTTAAGCTCTAAGTGCTATTCTGATTTCAGTATTTTTTAATTTGTTCATTTATTCACCTAACCAATATTTACTTACCATTACCAAATAACAGGCAGTGTCCAATGCTCTGAAGATTCAGCAAGCAGGCTGACAAGGTTCCTACTCTCTTGGACATTATGTTCTACTATGGAAAATAGTACAGAATCTAATTTAGAATTAAAAAAATGAATATTTAATAAAATACCACATAGCATTAAGTGTGCAGAGAGAATGAAAATAGGATGGTTTGATGGAGAGTGACAAGGTGGCCACTTACATGTAAGGGCCATGAAGGACTCTCTGAGTAAGTTACATTAAAGAAAACTCAGTTCAGAATTCCAAAAAGACAGATGTGTGAGGATCAAAAGCAATAGCATCCTTCTTAAAATGGGGACCAATTTGGCATGCACATGGAATATACTGTGTGGCTGGAGAGAGACTACAAGTATAGTCTACAGAGATGAGAACCCAGAAACCTTAACATACAATACTCTGTAAATTATCAAAAAGAGATTTCATTTGAAGTATAAACGGACGCCATTGGACAGTTTTAAGCAGGGAAGTGATCTGATCTATTTTCAAAGATAACTCTTGCTATTCTTTGAAGAATGAATTGCAGGACAATAATACTAGAAAGAGGAAAGATGAAGAAAAGAGAATTAGCTAAGGTGGGTGTAGTGAAGGTGGTGAGATAAAGGAAATGAGATTTGGTTTTTGGGTAACAGATAGGACTTGCTGGTAGGATGGTGTCTTAGTTCTCAGGGATAAGACAAATACCATACAATGGTTGGCTTAACAACAGGAATTAAAAATTGGCTCAGTCTGAGAGGCTTGAAGGCTTGCTTCCTCTGGCATTGATACCTTCTGGCTGGCTGGAGATCCCTGGGGTTCCTTGGTTTTTTCCATCACCAGGCAACATCTTCTCCTTTCTCTTCTGGTTTCTTTTGATTTCCAGCTCTAACTTTTGCTCCACTGTGTGATTTTCTGTTCCTAAAGCCTCCAGTAATAGGATTGGATTCAATTGTGGCACACTGTAACTAAAAATAGCATCTTTGTAAAGGTCCTATTTGCAATGGGTTCAAACCCACAAGAATGGATTAAAAGTAAGTGTCTTCCCACCTTTTCGGAGTGCATAACCCAACCTACCTACCACCCATGAATATGTGCATCAGGAGAGAGAAGAGAAAATCATTACATTATAATCTTCCTTACTCTCTCAGAGCTATCGGAGGAGATATGGTTGGGAAGATTCATTTAGCCCAGAAAAAAAGGTTGTTGTTAGTGTAAATTGGGGATTTTGTTTTAGCCTTGTTAAATTTGGATATTAAAATCCCAGTAAAGATCTAAAGAAAGAAGATGAATATATAACTGGAGTTCTTGGAAAAGGTGACTATTGGATTCTCAGATTTTGAAGTTACTGGCACAAAGATTATTTTTTGTACCTAGAAAATGAAGTAACCTAGATGAAGTAACTAGAAGAGAGATGAAGTAACTTAGAAGAGATAGACAAAGAAGTAAACCTTCACTATTTAAAGGATGGCAAATGAGCAGAAGACAGGAAAGGATACTGAGAATAAGTACTCTAAGAATATGGTTCTGAATGGTGGCAGTAAAATTATTCCGGGAGTTCACGTAAGGTTAGAGTGAAAAAAGGAATTAAGACCAGTGGCTACTAGGAGGTCATCTATGACTTTACAGTCTCAGTAGAATGGCGAGAGAAACCCACTTAAGAGCTTTTGTAAGAAAGACTGTGAAATGAGGAATTATATACAGAAATTATAAAAGAAACTTAAAAGAAGTTTAGCTGTAAAACATTTTGCTAGGATAGCAGTTTGGGTATGTAGGATAATGGAGGAGTTTCTGTTTTTGTTTTTATTTATAGGAACAAACAATATTTGCATGCTGATGGGAATGCCCAATGGATAAGGGAAAACGGATAATGGAATTCATACTAGAAGTAAATTCCTTGACAAAGTGAGAAAGCACAGGGAAAGAACTTGTCTCATGAGAGTAGGAGAATTTTCATCTATAGTCATAGGAGTAATCATATAATCCATATGTACAATTTTAAATAAATAGTAATGCTTTACTAGATAAACACAGTTCAAACTAATGTGACATTTTTATTAATAAGGAACCTACAATCACTCAATTTTCTTCTGTCGTTAATGATGTACCTATAAAGCAAGTTTAACTTGGAAACCAGTTGCAGGATTGTGCTGTATAACTGATTATTGGCTCACTGAGTTCATAGCCACATACCTTACATGAGTTCATCATGAAAACAATTTCTCTAATATTGACAAATAATTCAGATTTATGTGAAGTATTGTTTTGGGAGACGTAATAGCTGCAAGAAATGTAATATATTGTTAGTAAAAATTAAAACAATTCAGTTTTTCAAACCATAAGCCGATTTATCTTCACTATTCATAAGAAGATTCATTATTTTAGAATTAAAAATCTAAAGCTAGCATAAGTTCACAAACTTTTATATTAGTAACAATTGGGTATTTTTTAAAATTAGAAATAAAATTGTTTTTTGTTAAAAGAAACACTATAATATTTTCCTTTCTCTTGATAATCAGTTTGCCTAGGATTATGGATTTTTAAAAAATTACTTAATTAAAAAATTAAGTATTCCTGAAACATTATTGTCAAAAGGATTTTAGAATATATAAGTATTATTTACCAGTTTTTATACAGTACTTATGAAGAGATGCATTTAGATATGTTTAATGCTTCATTGAGGTGCCTTTCCAAAAATGTAATTGCCAATGTTTTATTTATCACATATTTTTTGTTACCAATTACTTGTTGTTTTGAACAAAATTGCATATGCTGCTTTTATTATTCAAACAATACAGGTTATATTAGGATAGGTTTAGCAATTTCTCCAGCCCTACACTCTATATCACTGTCCTGTGAAACCTATCAGGTAGTTGTGAGTCTTTGAACAATTATTTCTATGTTCATATGAATATATCCTACATGAATGTACATATAGTGGTTTTCTTATTGTCTTTTTCCCCTTGCTTTTTTTTTTCCCTCATTAGAAAAGTTGGGCGTTTACAGAAAAATCATGCATAAAATGCAGGATTCCCAAGGACCACAATACTATTCACACCTTGCCTTGGTGTGGGAAATTTTTAACAAATGATGAAAACACATTTCTACAGTTGTAATATTTTATAATTGTACATTAACAATTCATGGTTTAACTTAGGGTTCTCTGTTTGTATAGCATAGTTCTATGGCTTTTTTTAAAAATAATTTTATTGTTACCACATTTACAACCTAACATTTCCCCTTTTAACCTGATACAAATATTTCAGTATTGTTAATTACATTCACATTATTGTGCTAACATCAGCACCATGCATTTCCAAAATATTTCCATTATTCCAAACCAGAACCTGCAAATTTTAAGCCTTAATTTCCCATTTTCTATGCTCACCCCATGTGCTGATAATCAATATTCTATATCCTGATTCTATAAGTTTGCTTATTCTAATTATTTTGTATCAGTGAAATCACATAATATTTGTCCTTTTGCAACTGGCTTATTTCACTCAACATGATGCCTTAAAGGTCCATCCATGTTTCAAAACTCCATTCCTTTTTATGTCTGAATAATATTCCATTGTATGTACATATCATGTTTTATTTATCCATTCATCAGTTGATGGATTCTTAGGTTGTTTCCATCTTTGGCAACTGTGAACAATGCTGCTACAGACATAGGTGTGCAAATTTCTATATGAGTGCCAACATTCAATTAATTTGAGAATATGCCTAAGATTGGAGCTGTCCCATCATATGGTATTTCCATACTTAATTTTCTGAGGAGCTGTCAAACTGTCTTCCACAATGGATGTGGACTCTTACATTCCCACCAGCATGAATGAGTGTTCGTATTTCTCTGCATTATCTGTAATGCTTTTAATTTTTTAAGTTTCAGTAGCAGCCATTCTAATAAGTGTGAAATTGTATCTCATTGTGGTTTTGATTTGCATTTCTCTGTAAGCTAATAAAATTGAGCAACTTTTTATATGTTTTTTAGCCATTTCTATGCATTCTTTGGGGAGATTGTTATTCAGTTTTTTGCTCATTTTAGAATTGGGCTGTTTGTCTTTTTGTTCTTAAGTTGTAGGATTTCTTCATATATTCTGGATATTAAACCTTTATCAGATCTGTGGTTCCAAATATTTTCTCCCATTGTGTAGGTTATCTTTTTACTTTCATGATGAAATCCTTTGTGACACAAATGTTTTTAATTATTACATTGTCCCATTTTTTTTTATTGCTGTGCTTTGGGTGTAAAGTCTAAGAAACTATTGCCTAACATAAATCCTTGAAGACTTACCTGCGTTATCTTCTAGGAGTTTGTTAGTTCTGACTCTTATATGTAGGTATTTTATCCATTTTGGATTGATATTTGTATAAGATGTAAGATAGGGGTCCTCCTTCTTTATTTTGCAAATAGAGATTTAGTTTGCCCATGCACCATTTGTTAAAGAGGTTCAACTTTTTTTATTCATTTAACATTATATTACAGAATATAGATTTGTTACCATGCCAAATATACATATATTTATGTAAACACTACCATCAATTAATGTATGAATAGGAATGATCTTTTTTTTAATATTATTTAAAGCATATAAACTCCTTTACTCCTTTCAAAGTATCTTAGTCATTATTCCTTATAGTAATACAATGAGAGATAAAGAATGAAAAAAGAAAAGTTATTTTGAACATTGATTTCTTGTCAGGTGGTCTTCATGCTCTCTCACAATATCTCCAGTTCTCTTAATGCAGGGATGTGTGCATATTCTTAGGATATCCTTTGAATGAAAAAAAATAAAATAAAATGAATTCTCATATTATAATCATATTGTTCACTTGAGTTTTTAAAATTTCTTTATCTCATTATCAGAAGACAATGCCAAAAGCTTCAAGCTTGTTTTAATTCCCAAAGTGACTATAGATAGATCTCTTTTAATATTAGAAATAAAAAGAAAAATGTAAATTATCTTGAAGTATCTTAATTACAATGAAAGAATGAAAGCAGCCCTATTTCAATAACCAGGTTATGCTAAAATAATTCTAATTACCTTTTTGATATTGTGATTGTTAGTTCATCAGGGCTAAGGGAGGACATAAGTAAGATTTCCTGAGGCTTAGGAAGTTCCAGGCAGTGTATAGCTTTGAACACATTATCTAATTTTGACCCAATAACAAACTTATAAAGGGCAAATGTCAGATAAATTACTATTCTCATAAATTATGCATTCATGAGTTTGGAAAATGAATATAAGAAGTAAAACATTAGAGATACATACTAAAAGTATATTTGTTTAATACCTGATTTATAAAAAGCACAAATTTAATTTAAATATTTAATATTTAATAAATATTTAACAATTGATGATACAAATAAGTTTCTAAATTAATTTGTCTTTAAAATTAGTTTCTAATTTGCATTTTTTTGTTTGTATGGGGTTTTCTTCAATCTCATAGCAAACCTCAGAGGAATTGTATTTTCTTATATGCCTTATCTGTAGGGAAAATCTACTTCCAGATAATACTAGATTTCAATTAACTCAAAATGTTGGTTGATAATCAGTATTCTACTACTAGGAAGAAGGAATTGTAGATTGAGCATAGGGGGAGTTTCAAGAGAATTTAGGACAATGATGTGGCTATAACAATTTTATTGAAAAGATGCTCTTGTTTAAATATTAGATTCTTTTTATGAATAAATCAGGGACAAAATACATGGTTTCAAGAGATATATGTAAATGTCTCTGTTATTTTATACTTGGGTAATAATAATTATTTTATGTGACTCTGATATCCATTTTTATATCTACATTTTTGTCTTTCATGAATAATTTTGATGACGTATTTCTGCTTTATTATATGTGTGTAGCTTTATGTTCCCTTTTCTTTTTCATTTGAATATACTTTCGACTGGGTTACAGGGTTACACACACAGAAAAGCATTGAAATGAAGTTAACTATAGCTTGTGCTTACATGTCTAATAATTTCTAGCTTTGAATAAATTGTTTTAGCACTAATAGCAGGATGGTCATTTTAATATTTTCCCCCTCATCCTTATACCATAGCAAGAGCAAGAATCAATAGAATAGCCAAGTAATCACTGATGTACAAAAATTAAGGGCAACTTTAGAATTCATGTGATTGATGGACAGTGAATAAAAATAATCTGAACCATGAGTTTAGGACTTTATCAGAAAAAAGTTAATTAGGCAAAGCTAATAGGTACTCTTTGAAATTGCAGCTGGTACTGAGCACAAATGTATGGAAAATAAAGTTACTTTACCATATATTATTTTGACCATTCAGCAAATGAGAGCTTTGAAGATTAGAGACATTAAGTAATCTGGCTAAAGTAATACAGATTTAAATTAATTGAGCTATGATTTGAATTTCAGTTCATTTATTTTAACATCATGCTTCTAAATATATTTTGTTGCCTTTTACTTAAATTATGAAGATGAAATATACCTTATTTTTATATTGTAATTAATGTAAAATACAATACACAAAGTCTATCTGAGGAAAACCATAAAATTCTGATGAAATAAATAAAAGAAGATCTAAATAAATGGAAAGATATTTGATATTCATGGATAGGAAAATTTAGTATTATTAAGATGTATTTTGCCCCAATTTGATAGTCCAAATAAAAATTCCAGCAAATTATTTTCTGGATAATGACAAACTTATTCTGAAGTTTATGTGGAAAGGTTAAAGACCAGCACAGCCAACACAACAGTGAAGAACAAAGCAAGAGAACTGGCAGTATCCAACATTAAGACTTACTATAAAGCTACCAAGATCAAGATAGTATGGTACTGGCAAAAGGATAGGCAAAAAGATCTATGGAACACGATGGAGAACCCAGAAATAGACTCACACAAAGTCAACTGATCTTTGCAAAAGAGGCAAAGGAATCCAAATGGAGCATGGATAATTTCTTCAACAAATGATGGTGGGACAACCGAACATTCACAAACAAAAAAAAATGAATCTAGAACAGAATTTACATGTTTCGAAAATCAATTCAAAATGGACCATAAAACTAAATGTTAAATGCAGTACTGTACAAATTCTAGAACATAGCATAGGAGAAAATCTAGATTACTTTGGGATTAATGATGACTCCTTAAATACAACTGAAAAAGCATGATGCATGAAAGAAAATATTGATAAGTTAGACTGCATCAAAATGAAGAATTTCTGCTCTGCAAATGATAAGACAATGAAAAGACAAGTCACAGACTGGGAGAAATTATTTATAAAACACATATCTGATAAAGAACTTGTATCCAAAATGCATAAAGAACTCTTAAAACTCAATAACAAGGAAAAAACTCTATTTTAAAAATGGGGGGGAAAGATGAGGAGATACCTCATCAAATAAGATATACGTGGTATCTAAGCATAAGGAAAAATAATGAATATCATTTATCATTGGGAAATTGCAGATTAAAACAATGATGAAGTACTACTACACACCTAATAGAGTGGCTAAAATAAAAATCATTGACCATCTGGTGGCAAGGATTGGGAGCAATAGGATCTCTCACTCATTGTTGGCAAGAAGGCTAAATGGTGCAGCCATTTGGAAAGAGTTTGTCAATTTTTTACAAAGCTAAAAATAGCCTTACCATATCATATGATCTGGCATTTGTGCTTCTAGGTATTTACTCAAAGGGATTGGAGACTTAATGTTCACCTAAAACCTAAACATGAATGTTCATAGCAACTTTAATCACATTGTCAAAAATCGAAGCAACCAAGATACCTTTCCATACAAGAATGAATAAACTATGGTACATCCATTCAAAGGAGTATTATTCATTAATAAGAATGAACAAACTTTCAAGTCATGAAATATCATGGAGAGTCCTTAAATACACATTGTTAAGTGAAAGAAGCCAGTCTCCCAAGGTTACCAACTATATGATTCCAACTATATGGCATTGTGGAGAAGCCAAAAGCATAAAGAGAGTACAATGATGAGTGATTGCCATGAATAGGATCCATACATACACTGGGATTTTAAGGTGATGAAAACTACATTTTATAATACCATAATGGTAGATAATGCATTTGTCATAACCCATAAAACTTTACATACAAAAAGTGACCTCTACTGTAAACTATGGACTTTAGTTATTAATAATGTATCAATGTTGGTTCATCACCTGTGACAAGCATACCACCCTAATACAAGATGTTAATAAAAAAAGGAAACTATTTGTGTTGGGGGTGTATATGAGAATTCTCTGTGTTTTCTGTACAGTTTTCCTGTAAATCTACAATTTCTCTAAAAATAAAGTTTGTTATTAAAAAATAAAGCATACAAATTAGTTGGAAGCAACACCATCAACATGGCAGCATAAGAGATGCCCTGGAAGATTATCCTTTCAGAATCGACCTATATAAGGACAAATTCCACATGCTTGGAACTCTGGAGGATGGTAGAGACTGGAGAAGGACTCCACAGATACTCAACTGAAGAAAAAGAAATCTCCAAGGTTGGCAAGATCAGGTAGGACATTTACATCCTCCTTTGAGTCTGGACCCCTTCCCCTTACTCAGGACCATGCAGCTTGGGAGACACACAGAGGTAACAAGGTGTGGTAGTTAGATTCAGCTGTCAACTTGGCCAGATGAAGGCACCTAGTTCTGTTCCTGTGGACATGAGCCAAAGGTACGTGAACCTCATCTGTTGCTGATTTACATCTGCAGTCGGCTAAGAGGCGTGCCTGCTGCAAGGAATGATGTTTGACTTAACTGGCTGGTGCTTAAATGAGAGAGTGCATCATAGCACAGCCCAAGCAGTTTGGCATACCTCATCTCAGCCCTCGCAGCTCAGCCCAGATCTTTGGAGATGCAGAAAGGAATCATCCCGGGGAAAGTTTTTGGAAACCTGGAGAGAAGGCAAGCAGAAACCATCCTGTACCTTCCCACATAAGAAAGAACCTCAGTGGAAAGTTAGCTGCCTTTCCTCTGAAGAACTAACGAAATAAATCCCCTTTTATTAAAAGCCAATCCATCTCTGGTGTGTTGCATTCCGGCAGCTAGCAAACTAGAATACAAGGCCCAGGTCTTCTGCCATGGAGGCAGCTACAGCCACTCACAGCAGCAAGTTAGAACATCATACATATCCAAACATGAGAGAGAGAGAGAGGAAGGCAGAGAGAGAAAAGAGAGAGATGCTCCAAAACTGTTGGCATGAGGTTTGCACATTCAATCAAGTCTCTCTTTTCTAGACCCTTAAATGCAAAAGGGATCTTTTGGATTGACCCCATCTGGGTCCCTGGGGTGGGGTATCCTAACTGGAAAGAAACAAAAGGAGGAAAGCACTCACAGGAAAAAAATGGAGGGGCGAGACTGAAATGCTGTAAGACAGGATAGGTCCCAGAACTGAAAAGTGCAAAAATAAGTGGGCATTGTGTGAGGGAAAGAATTTAAACAAATCATAAGAGCTGTGGGGGGAAATTCTGTACGAAAACAAACAGAACAGTTCAAGAGTCCTGGAGAAGGATCAGAGCAGAGGAAGCTTTTCTCCTGGAGGTGAAACAATTGCACAAAAAGTGCAATCTTAAAAATTGTACCACATCCAGGGCAAGTATTAGATGAAGAGGAGTTGAGGAAATATGAATACTTAGATACAGGACACTGTGAAGAGCCTTAGCACAAAGCTGGTCAACCAAAAATTCCTAAACAGGAGGGAGAAACTAACCTCAGGAATTAACACATAAAAATTATTGGATGCCCAGTTATCAGCAAAAAATTACAAGCCATACTAAGAAAAAGGAAGATATGGCTCAGTCAAGGAAACAAATTAAAATTTCAGAGGACACAGAATTCGGAACAACTAATCAAAGATGTTCAATCAAATCTCCCAAATCAACTCCAAAAATTAAGGAAAATATGGATATAGAGCTAATGGATATGAAAGCGGTAGTTTCCTCATGGTAATGAAAATACATAAAACACTTTCGTAAGCTGAAGTCATAAAAATGCATATGTAAAAATATGTACATGTATATATAAAATGTGCAGATGTATCTTGATATTTATAATTGCACATTTAACTGTACATGATCATTTATATATTCACACACATGGATTTGGATATGTTATGAGTGCTGAACATGGAAGTATAAAATGGTGCAAACCTTCAGCGGTTGCCGCAAACCTACTTTTGCTTGATGATGATTTATTAGTTTAAATTTAAACATTTGTTTATTCATAGAACTGGTTATCTTTGAAGAGAATATTATTGTTTTCAAAGCTTATTAGCACAATATATGAATTTTGGAGTGATTTAAGACATGATTAAAAAATAGTGCATTAAATGTAAGATTCTAAACATCAAGGTTGCCTTCTCTTTTATAAGCTCAAGCATCAAACATTTTAAGGCACTTTCAGGTAATCTTTAGGGATGCATTTGTAATTGGGGACAAAGAAAAGAGAAAATCATCTCTTGAAGTGAAAATAAGGCCCGTGTAATTCATCTGAGAGTGCTGTATTTTTTATTGATCTTTTAGCTTTTAGTCTAATAAAATGAATGCAACCTAAAATTTCCCCTTTTCACCACATTCACATATATAATTCAGTGCTGTTAATTACACTCACAATGTTGTGCTGCCATCACCATCATCTATTTCCAGAACTTTACAATCAGCCTAAATAGAAATTGTATACAAATTGAGCATTAATTTCCCATTCACTACTCCCAACCCAGCCGCTGGTAACCTATATTCAAACTCTATGAATTTCCTTATTCTAATTATTTCATATCAGTGAGATCACACAGTATTTGTCCTTTTGTGTCTGGCTTATTGCACTCAACATAATGTCTTCAAGGTTCTTCCCACGTTGCTGCATAAACCAGAATTTCATTCTATTTAAATGCTGTATAATATTCCATTGTATGTATAAACCACATTTTGCTTATCCATGCTTCAGCTGATAGACAGTTGTGTTGCTTCCATCTTTTGGTAATTATGAATAGTGACACTATGTACATCAGTGTGCAAATATCTGTTGGAAACTTGGCTTTCCGTACTTTTCAGTATATTTTTGGCAGTGGGATTGTCATGTCATATGGTAATTTATACTTAGCTATCTGAGAAAGTACCAACCTGTCTTCCACAATGACTATACCATTTTACGTTCCCACCAGCAATGAATGAATGACACTATTTCTCTGTAGCCTCTCCAATGCTTGTACTTTTCTGTTTTTTTTTATAGTCATTCTAATGCATGTGAAATTGTATCTCATTTTGGTTTTGATTTGTATTTCTGTGATGACTAATAATATTGAGCATCTTTTCATGGAGTTTGTGGTCATTGGTATATCTTCTTTGGAGAAATATCTATGTGAGTCTTTTGCTCATATTTGAATTGGGTTTTTTGTCTTTTTATTGTTGAATTTCAGGATTTCTATATATATTCTGGATCTTAAACCTTTATCGGAAATGTGGGTCCAAATATGTTATCCCATTGATTAGGTTGCATTTTCACCCTTGTGATAGTCTTTGATGAAAAAAGTTTTAAATTTTGATGATTTCCAGTTATCTATTTATTTCATTTGTCGCTTGTGCTTTAGATGTGAAGTCTAAGAAACCATCGCCTAACACAAGATCTTGCAGTTGTTTCCCTATATCATCTTTTAGGAGTTTCGTATTCCTGGTTTTCATATTTTAGGTCTTTAATCCATTTACAGTTAGTTTTTGTTTAAGGTGTGAAATAGAGGTCCTCATTCATTCTTTTGCTTGTGGGTATCTAGTTCTTCCAGCACTATCTGTTGAAGAAACTATTCTTACCCAGTGAGTGGACCTGACAGTTTTGTCAAAAACCAATTGGTCTGTTAGAATGCCCGCCTTTCATGTCGGAGACCTGGGTTCGATTCCCGGACCATGCACCCCCCCCCGAAAAAAAAAAAAAAACAAAAAAACCAATTGGTCTGAACTTCTAGGGAATTTGGTGGAGTAAGGAGCTCCAGAACTCACTTTTTCCTCCAAAACAATTAGTTAACAGTCAGGCACTGTCTGAAACAACTGACTGAAACTACTGTTATGGGGCTCTAGAGGCCAGGAAAAGAAGACTGCAGAGCATCCAGAGAAGAGAAGGAGAAATAGGCTGAGAAACCGCAGTAAGAATTTTAAGTAGCTCACTCTGAGTGATGGCTGCTGGTGCCTACCCCTATTCTTGTGGCAGGGTGCCTCAGTGTCCAGCATCTGGCCAACCGTCGTAGAAAGAAAGGGACATAAGAATCCCCTTCCCCAAGAACAGGGTGGGGCATGGCTGAGCACTGATTCTGGCTTTTGATTAGTGAATTTGGATCACTGTGTCCCAGCTCTGCACTACAGTTCATTAGACAGCTCAGAATTATGTAAAAACTTCAGAAATGAAAAGAAAATGAGGAAGCCATAAATCATGGTCAATAAACATTTCTGTGTCATCCCAACTCATAGAGTGCCAACTCTATCAAGTTTTAGCTGCAATAACCTCCAAACTGGTCATAAACATTTTTGTGTCATCCCAACTCATAGAGCGCCAACTCTATCAAGTTTTAGCTGCAATAACCTCCAAACCCATTTACTCCTTTTGGATATTCCTCTGCATTCTTGTTACAAGAATGGCAAATGGCTGGAATTGGCTTGCAGCTGTTGCAAGGCCAAGCAAAATCCAATCCTTATAATCCAAATTAATGACTATACCAATACAACGTTCTTAAAAGCAAGTGTAAGCCTAAGGTTTACCATTAATTCATGACCCTTTTACACCCCATTGAGTTCTACCATTTACTGAACCCAGGAAGCCAGGAATTTAGAATTTACAATTTGTACTGTGTTCTAGCTTCTCCCATGAAGGTTTACACAACTTGTTCCTAAAACGTTTTTCTGGTTGCACAAAAGGAGGGAACTATTTGATTCAATGTATCAGTGCTAATGAACTGTAGTTAGCAGCAGTAAGCTTTTATAAATAAAATTACAAAGTTTGGTGTTCCAGTGGTGAGTAAATGGATTAAGTATATACCTATTTTTATCTCTATGGAAATCCACTATGCAACATGGGCAGAATTTGTGAACAAAAACTTGAAAACTCTATAAAGTAATATCAAAAGTCAGATTGGAAAAAGATAATAAGAATTTTGAATGCCACCAAACCAGTGGTGAGTCTATCCTTTGGTCACCACTCTGACATCTAAAAACCTGAATTAAATTCAACTTCAATAAATGCAAGTCCTTTGTGTAGACAGAATGAAAGCTAGGAAAATACTCTCTCCCATGGAATTCTGGCTCATTGAGTATAAAAGGTGATTCCTTGAGCTCAGAAAGAGGGGAGGAAATCTTCTTTTATTCTTCTTTCCTTTTCCTCTGTTATTTTATGATGCACACAGGTGGTGACAATAGTAAATGCAGCCAGAAAACGAAGAATATAGAAGCCAAACTCTATATTGACCTAATCTGTAAACCACAAACATCCATTTTTGTGGTTTACAGATTAGGCCAAAACCTGTTTATTTCCACTTTCCATAGAAGTGGGTATTTTCTGACTAGAGGACCAAAAGGGACCCTGATGAAATAGGAATGTCATAGAGAGATGACTAGGAAGAAAGAACTTGAGAAATTAACCCAATTAAGTTGTTTTTAAACTCCTGTGCTCTAAGTGCTAAGCTGTACATGTGTGGATCTAATATAATTATCATACCAAAGTCTTTGAGAGCTGAACTGACCAGCAGAATTCTGCCGGCCCCAAACAGAACAGCACTGGGTGCCACAAGCTTAGGACAAATCGAAACAGCACTGCAAAGTCTTTGAAAACAATTGGTATTGGGCTCACAGTCTACAGAAAACTAAAACAAAAGTGTCAAAAAAAAAAAATGAACAAGTCAACATTTTCCTTAGAAAATAAGTAAGACTCAGCATACAAAGAATCATGAAGATCTCAGTACATATTGGAAATGATAATCAGTAAATTCCAAAGATAATATGACACAGACATTGAAATTATTTGGCAAGAACTTATAGCAGCTATTATCAAATGATTAACACATTCTTGAAGCAAATCTTAAAATAGAAAGTATAAGCAAAAAAAATATGTAAATGGTGACATAAGGAAGAACCAAATGGTAATTTTAGAAGTGCAAAACATAATAAAACAAATAAAAATATTTGAAAACATAAAGACTGAAAACTTCCTAAGCTTGGAAAAAAACATAAACCTACAGATGAAAGAAGCTGAGCAAATCCAACTGGGATAGGTCCTAAGCAGTCCATGACCAGGGCATTAAAAAAGTGTTCTAAACTAACAAAAAAAAAGAAAATATCTTGTAATCAGCTAGAGAACCATGACCCATTACTTATGGGCAGCAATTCAAATGACTGTGAATTTCTATTTAGAATCCATGGAGCCCAACATTATTTTTAGTGTTGAAAGAGAAGTGTTATCAACCCAGGGTTCTACAATCAGTGCAAGTATCCTTCAGAAATGAGAAAGCATAAAGACTTTTTTCAGATAAAGGCAAACTAAGAATTTATAGCATCCAGACCTGCTCTAAATAATCATCAAAGGAAAATTTTCAGGCAGAAGGGAAATGATACTAGAAGGCAACTTGGGAGCTCAGAAATAAATAAAGAGCAACAAAATTGGCAAATATCTAGGAAAATATAATAAACTATTTTACACCTGATCTCTGTAACACATGTTTGAGAGTAGGCAAAACATGTAACACTGTCAGATAAAGTTCTCAGTGTATGCTGATGTAACAGATCAGACATTATAGCATAAAGCAGACTGGGTAAAGTTATCTACATAGTGATAAGATATGCAATATAACTGAAGAGGTTAAATATGTATTTTGGAATCTCTAGAGTACCACTTATATCCATATATTGTGTATATCTATATATATATATCTCCATATATATTGTGTATATGGATAAGGATAAATGGATATTTATATTGATTGTATATGCACATATAATCTAGAGCAACCAGTAAACAAAGAAATATAGCCAAAATCACAATAGATAAATTAAAATGGAATACTATTATAAAAAAAGTATAATAAACAAAATTACTAAAACTAATGTTCAAAAAAGCCCAAAAGAAGATAAAGAACGGAACACAGGAATGAAAACAGAAAGAAAAGTAGAAAACAAATAATTAAATGGTAAACTAACATCCAAATATATGAATAATTACATTAAGCTTAAATGATCTTGACACCTATAAAAATTAAAAAGTTTTCCTTATTGATCAAAAATATCCTAACATTGTGATGTCTGCAAACACAAATTACCAATATTGGGACTAGTTACTACAGACCCCACAGACATTTAAAAATAATAAAGAAGCACCATAAATTCAGAAACTTAGATAAAATGAACTAATTACACAAAAAGGACAAGGTAACAAAGCTCACCCATGATGAAATATCCTGAAAAGAGGGCGGCTGCCGTGGCTCAGCAGGCAGAGCTCCGACCTGCCGTGCTGGAGGTCTGGAGTTCGATCCCTGGTGCCTCCTGCCCATATGCAAATTAAAAAAAAAAAAAAAAGTCCTGAAAAGACCTCAAACTATTAAAGAAATATAATTTGTAATTTAAAATCTTCCAAAAAAGAAATTTTCAGGTCCAGAAGTTTTCAATGTAAAATTTAGCAAACATTTATAGAAATAAATGGACATTCACAATCTTCTCCAAAAAAAAAGTAGAAACAGAGTGTATTAGATTTTCATTGCTCCGTAACAATTATAACAACCTTATAGCTGAAAATAACAGACATTTATAATCTCACTGTTTCTGTAGGTGAGAAGTCTGGTCACGGCTCAACTCTGTTAATTGCTCAGGGTCTCACCAGGCACATAGAGAGATGAAAATTATGAAATGGAACCATACAGAGTTGCAGATCACAGTAACAGAAATTAAAAATTCCCCACAGGAGTTCAATAGCAGTTTGGAAGTGGCAGAAAAAAAGAATCGGAGAGCTTAAAGATAAGTCCATTGCAATCCTCGAGTCTGAGAAACAGAAAGAGACAAGAATGAAGACAATTGAAGAGAGCTTGAGGAACCTATGGGACACCATCAAGTGTACAAATATACACATTATGGGAATCCCAGAAAGGGAAGAGGGAGATAAAGGAGCAGAGAGAATATTCAAAGAAATAATGTCTGACAACTGAAATTTAATGAAAAGCCTGCATACACATATCCAGGTGGTCATGAACTCCACATAGGATAAACCCCGATAAATGCACACCATGCAACGGTATAATCAAACTATCAAATACCAAAGAATGAGTAGAAAATTTTGAAACCTGAAAGAGAGAAGCAACTTGTCATCTACAAGGAAGCTTCAATAAGATTAGGTGCAGATTTTTCATTGGAAACCTTGGAGCCAAGAAAGCAGTGGGGAAACATATTTAAAGTGCTGAAAGCAAAAATATTGCCAACTAAGAATTCTATATCCAGCAAAGCTGTCTTTCAAAAATGAGGGAGAGATTAAGACATTCCCAAATAAACACAAGCCAAGGGACCTCGTCACCACTAGACAGTCCCTAGAAGAAATGCTAAGGGAAGTTCTGCATGTTGAAAGGGAAGGTACTGGATGAGTGACTGAAGCCACATGGAGAAATAAAGATCTCTGGCAAATATAATGACGTGAGTAGATATAAGTATCAGTACTATTGTAGTTTTGATTTGTTACCCCTCTTTTTACTTCTTACAGGAAATAAAGGCAAATGCATAAAATGTAATAAGAAATCAAGTTTTGCACTCATAATGTATAAATATGAAATTTGGGATAAGAATTACAATAAGGTGGGGGGAATGGAGGAATATAGCAACATAGTTTATGTATGTTATCGAAGTGAAGTTGGGATCAAAAGACACAAGATTGTTATAGATTTATGATGTTAAATTTAAGCCCTATGGTAAGCACAAAGAAAATATCAGGGAATATGCAAACTCATAGAGACAGGGAGATTACAGGTTGACAAGGATGGGGGCAGGGACAATGGGGATTAATGAAAACCACGTATAGGGTTTCTGTTTGAGGTCTGGTAGTGGAGGATGGTGAGGGTACTACAGCAGTGTTCATGTGATTATCCCACTGAACATATGCTTGTGAGAGTTTGAAAGGGGAAGTTTCATGTCGTTTTCATGTTTCCGTAATTAAAAAGAACGAAAGAGAAACGAAAGAGATAATGCCAACTAAATGCAACAAATGACGCTACATGGCATCCAAGAATGGGGGAGAAAAGACCCATTAAAGGCAAAATTGGAATATAGAATTTAATCTTTATATCAATGTTAAAATTCTTGAACTTGATAACTGCACTTAAAGTGATTACATAAGTGAGTGTCCTCATCCATAGGAAAAGTAAATGGAAGTATTATGTGTTCAAGAAATATGTTGCATGCAATCATCTCTCAAATGCTGAGAAAATAGATTAAATGATACATATAGATAGATGATAGATAGACAGGTAGATAGATAGATATAGATAGATATAAAATAATGTGGCAAACGTGTCAAAATATTAACATTGGTGTATCCTAGTATCCTGGGGTGGGGGTGAGAGTTTGTTGAAGTTCTCTGCATGGGGCTTGTGTTATTTTTCAACTGTTCTGCAAGCTTGAAATTACTCAAAAATAAAAAGTTAAAACATATTTAAAACTTTTGCTCTACAAAAGAAACTGTAGAAACCGAAAATATGAACCACTGACTGATAGAAAACATTTGCAATTACATATGAAATAAAGGACTTGTATCAAGAATATATAAAGAACTCTCAAAAACTCAATAAAAATATACCTATAATTAGCTCCTTGGGGTGGCCATACAAATGATCACAAACTTGGTGCCTTAAAACAACATGAATGGATTCTTTCACAGTTTGGGAGCCCAGAAGTCCAGAATGTCGGTGTTGGCAGGGTTGGTTCCTTCTAGAGACTCTGAGGAAGGCTCTGTACTCTGCTTCTTTTCTAACATCTGCTGCAATCCTTGGTGCCTCTTGGCCTGTTGATGTGTTACTCCAATCTTTGCCTCCAAATTCACAACGCCATCTTGTCTTTCTTCTTCTCTTCTCGTCTAAGGATACTTATCAGCGGGTTTAGGGCTCTCCCTAATCCAGGATGTTCTTATCTAAAAATCCATAACTTAATTATCTTTGCCAAGACCCTTTTTCTAAATAAGGTCACATCTAAAGATTCTGGTTGGACAGATCTTTCAGAAGGCACCATTCTACACACCTGCAAAAAGCCACTTTAAAAATGGGCAAAGGACTGAAACAAAGACTTCACCAAGGAGGAAATTAGGATAACAAATAACGCGGGAAATGATGGCAAGCATCATTAGCCCCTAGATGAATGCAAATTAAAGCCATTATACTGCTACAAACCTATTAGAACTGACAATTCAAAGGGCTGACAATAACGCAAAACAACTGAAACACTTATACATTACTGCCAGTAATGCGGAATGGTACAGGCAGACTGAAAAATAATTTCAAATCATTTTAAACTTTATTTTTATAAACTTTTCCAGAATTATAATTTTAATATGATTATTTGCAATTTTACCTTTGCCCTGATATTCCTAATATGTGCAAGTTGAATCTACTTTGCCTGTCTTCTGTATTTTTACTTTTATCTAATCTTTTTCTTTTCTCCACTTCTTTTTCGTATATTAAATTGTTCTTCTATTTTATTCTAGACTTCTCAATGCATAATCTCTGTGTATTTGTTCTCATGTTCTTTCTAGGTTAGACCTTTGTGTCTTTTTTTCCTGTAAAAACAATGTATAGGATTTGACTTCCTTTTTTCCCTTCACTCTGTTGCTCCTTTGCATGAATAATTTTTTCCCTGAGCTTCTAGACATGAGGCATAATGAGATTATTTTTTTTAATTCATAGCTTTAGAGTTCTGCTGTAATGTTTTCAGTATTTGTGGCTTTATATTAGAGACCTCCTAACTCTGTTCTCATTTTATCTGAGTGTTCCTTTCTCTTTGTCTCTGTCGTCCCTGCCTATTCTGTTTGAAGTTTATTTTTAACAATTTTTAACATTTTCTTGGAGCTTTTTCCAAGAGCTTTTTCCTGAAAGTGGCTTCTTAGTTTTGAGCATTCACGAAACTTAAAATACTTTATCCCTCTTCAAACTTTACTGTAGGCCTTTGCATTCACGTGCTGTGAGCAGGTGAACTCTTTCTGGTTTAACTCTTTTCGAATCAGCTTGTGGAATTTTTCCATGAATACTGAGCAGTTATTTTGAAGATTTTAGGTCTGTCAGACATTCTGTTGCATTCCAATACTTCTCCCTGCTCAAACCCTGATTGCAGGGAGCTGTTGCATTTGGTGGTGGTTTATCTCCTGACACTCATAACGTGGCTTATGTGAGAATGTTTTTCAAGTAATCTTACTGAATGCATTTTCCATGGGTTTTTGGTTTTGTCCAGAGGTTCGTTTCATTACTCTTTGTCTGCCTATTACTCTTCCTTCTCCTTCCAGGAGTTTTTCAGGTTTCACCAATTCTCTGAAAATCTCCTTTCAATTCTTTCTTCCCATACCTTATCACTATCATCTCCCAAAACACACTACACATCTAGGTCGCTATTCACCTTTTTCTTAAAGTGAGAAAATGACTTGCAAATTGTATATAACTGCCTTTTTACACCCTTAAAATTCAGTTTTCTAAAAGGGGAACATTTTTGCATCTCTGATACAATACAGCATAAAATATGACTGTCAAAAAATATCTGCTAAATGGATGATGTGAATAAATAAAAAAAAAGACATATAAGTAATTTGAAGAGGAATAAATAATCTCACCCTGAAAACAAAGGGAAGTTTCACAGGGAAAGTAGCATCTGAGCTGAGTCCTCAATTCTTCAAGTAGTCAAAAAGCATTTGAAAAAGGGGAATTTTTCTTTATAATCATGATCTTCCTTCAGAGGAAGATGCTTTATGTCTTAGCATGATTTTAATTTTGTTGTAAAAGGGTCCTTTGTATTCACTATGCCCCCTGTAAAGTAAATACATGTTCTAAACCAGCTCTTAAGTAATATATCCATGCTACTTTAAAGTTCACAATTTAGTGAAGCTTTGAATGTTTCATCACCATATGTCTATTTCTTTTAAGTGTCATTTCTGGGAATCTACAGTTGATTTTGTTATGGGAATAATGTCACTATTAGCAGTTATAGACATTTCATAAAAATGTTCCCTTTAAGCCTCTCAATTTCCTGAATCTTTTTAGTTTTTAAAGGCTAAATTCACTTTTTTCCACAATGGCTCCAAGCCATTATATTTTTCCTTCACAATGTCTCTAAATTGCCATTCTCCTTCCCTTTAGACTTTCCTTTCAAATGACTAATGCCTCTTCATTCTTTCTCTCAAAATTAAACATCAAAAATCTTTTTAAAAAAAATCTTTATACTTTCACATATTACATCATCTTCTGACCAATGTAATTCTGATATGATTTTTTTTTTACTTAAACAGCCTCTTTTTCCTTATAACGTGTTGCTTATTGATTGCAATATAAATAAAATGTTGTTTCTTTCATGAACATAAGTCATAATCTTGAGCATTTGTGGTGTATTGAATCATATACCCCAACAAAAACTATGCTTTTAATTTGAAAATTCACATTTCTGTAGATATGAGTCCCATTGAAGATGTTTTCAGTTAAAATTGGACTCATTTGTGAATAAGATCTGCTTTGACTCTATTTATGTGTGGCCAGAATGAATCGAGGTGAGCCTTATTCTGTATTACAGAAGGCCCTGTGGAGAGAAGCCAGGAACCAGAGAAAGATACAGGAGGAAACTAGAAGTTGGAGGAGAGCAGAACAGCAGGTAGAAGGAGAGAAGCATCACCATGTAAAGGGGCAGAGTTACAAACCAACAAATCCCAAGGATGCAGCAAGTCAGGACCAGAACGCTGTAGACTTTGGGGAGAAAGCATGGCCTTACCACTGGCTTGATTTTGGACTTCTAAGCTAATAAATTCCTATTGTTAAGCCCACCCATTGTGTTGGTATTTGTCATTGCAACCCTGGAAAACGAAGAAAGTACTAAAAAGCCTATGGATTTATAAACCAGTGCTGCTATAATTTTATTATCTTTTAATATCTTTGGACAGTTAATTAAAGCAAAATATAAAGTCCTTAAAAATTATATCAGATCATCAGCACTTAGTACCACTCTCCTACCCACATACAGACTGATCAAAATATATCTTCATTTACATAGAGTCAGAAACAACAAATATTGATGGGAGTTTTTACATTCCTCATGGAATTTGGGCCCCAAAATACTGAAAACAGTGGTATTGGATGGGCTTTCAAGAGCTGCAGGTTTTTTCTCTGAATCATGCACAACTGCTAAAACTACACAAACATTTTTTTTTTTAATTGAAGGGGGTACATATATTTTTGTACTTGTATAATATATAAGGGATTCTCAAAGGGACTTAGTAAATAAACTCACTGCAAAATATAATGACAGAGAAAAGACCACATTATTCCAAAAATATGTTTTTCTTAAGATTCTTAAACATCAAAGAAAAGTAAATGATAGTGATGATATGTTTATCTGTAATTTATGAGAATGATATTCTTGGTTGATGCATACATTGGCTTACTGGAAACTCACATAACTCTATTGTAGCAGGCAGGCCTCCCCCTCTTTCTGGTTCAGCTGTGCTCTCTGTGGAAAATCCCCAAACCCCTGCTCCTTGCAGACAAGCGAGATAAGGCGCATTCCTGGGATAGAAAGCCCCTCCCCTTGCCTTCAGGAACTGGTGAAGATGCATGTAGGCAAGAGAAGACATCCTTGGGGTGGGGGCCCCTCAACGGTTCAGCTCTGGGCCATTCTCAACTTAAATCAGCCAATTGTTCAATTGTTTACCTTGTCTTTAACATGTCATGCAGTCTATAAAAGCTAAGGTTGCCTTTTGTTTGGGGCTCAGACTTTCAGAGGCTATTCGGCTGAGCCCTATGGCCATAGCAAATAAAACCTGCTTCCTGAAACTACGGATCCTTAGTCTCAGCCTGTTCTAACTTCGCAAAACGTTCCTGGAGGCCTGCAGCCTCGTTCCTGGTTTTCAAGCTACACTATTAGGTAGATACTAATATATTTTTACCAATGATATAACCGAAGCTAATAAACTTTAGATAAATAGCTCAAGGCCATGCTATTAGTGAGTGGTGATAAAAGGTTTGAACTTAGATCTGGTCTCTATACAGCTTTCTCCATAAGAGCGTGCTATCTATGTGTAATGCTTTGTATAATTCAATCACGGGAGACCCACAAAATTCATCAATCTTTATGCAAAATTCCTAAAATTTCACCTTGCTTTATTTTATCTGCGTCATTCAAAATTAGTCACAAAAAAAACACAAGGTTTAATGCAAGGAAAATATTGTATACTGTAATTGACTAGCACTTCCCAAAGTGACATGATCACAAAACATTTAGTTTTGCAGCTAGGGCTCTGTATTAGCATTCTCCAAGGAAACAGAACTGACAGGATACATGTATCTGTTATAAGATTTATTGTCAGACCTGGCTCACCCAACTGTGTGGATAGGTAAATCCAAATTCCTGCCAGCTGGGAACTTGATTACGGTTTTGGATGAATTCCCCAGGAGCATCTGCTGGCTGAGATAGAAATGGAAATTCTCTTTTCTGATTGCTGAAATCATCATGTCTCCTTCCAAAGCCTTCAACTGATTGGATGAGACTTCTCTCATTTTGAAGGCGAGCTCCTCAGTTGATTGTAAATGTAATCAGCCATAAATGCAAACAACTCACTGATGATTGAGGTCCAAGAGATAGCCTCACAGTGATAATCAGGCCAGTGCTCGCTTGACCAAACATAACCTGGGGCACCATAACCTGGTCAAGTTGACATAGAAACTTAACCATCACTTGCTCCTTGGAGAAAACAAAGTGAAATCATTGTCATTTATCCCCTCTGATTCATTACCCTCATCTCTAATGTCCACTAACATATTCCTCTCATAAAGAGTTGTAGAGGAAAATATCACCTTGAAGTGATATTTTATTTTAGATTATTAATGTTTTGTTTCTAGAAACATTTATAACTGTTAGATGCCCTCAAGGTTCTTAATATAATTATGCTACTTTAAAAAGCATTAGCATTCCTTTTATAAGTCAACTTGGTCACATTGTTGCATTATTTTGAGTTGGTAGTTAGTGAAGACAGAGAACAATAATACTCAGAGATAAAACTAAATGCCATAAGAAGACATTTCGAGAAGAAAACTGCTGCTGGGAATAAAACTAGAGATCACTTTTAGCTACTCCTTGATGTCCAACTTTACTTTCATAAAAGCTTAGAATATAGACTTCCTAAAGAAAACAAACACACCAACCTCAGAATTAATAAGACCACATCAATACATATCCTTATCCTAATGTCACAGCAGAATACTTTAAGAGGCATTCACATTCACTATAAGGCACAGTGCTATTTTCAATAGAAATAATCATGCTTAAAAGAAGAATAAGAAATCTAACGGAGCTAGTAAGACAATGGCATTACTGGACTGTTACACTCCTTTCTTGAGTTCCCCAAATCATTTACACTATGAGTATGGAACTAATGTCTTGGAATAACTGACTTCATAGAGGTTTAATTGAACATCACCTTGGGACCAGAAGAATAACTCAGCATCATATATTCATTAAGCAGCTAATATGTGCAACACTTGCATCAAATACCATGGGGGAAGATAAAAGACATTCTAACTCCTGAGGAGCCTGAGGTAGAATTTTAGACTTAAATACCTTGTAATACCATGGTAATCAGTTATCAAGTTGCCATCAACCAGAACATGACAGCATTTAATTAGATACATTTGGTAACATATAAAGCAGAGCTATTGGAATTTATGCTTTAAACAACTATAAGATTTATAGTCTGATTTCTGCAAGGTTTTCAAATCATAGGATCTATGTCTGATTTGCATTGCACTTTTAATATAATGGGGTCCATTTTATACGTTCAAATTTTCTAAACAACCAAGTGGTCATCCAGCCTGTGCCTTAAAATCAACAATAAGTGATGAAAGGAACATATTCTATATAAGGGGAATTCTCACTGCCTGAAAGTTCTTTTCCTGCTTTCCCTCATAGTACTTCACCAAGTTATACATTTACATTATTTGTAAAATTATCTCATTAAAATATTTATCATTAACCAGGCAGAACATTCCATGAAAGTAGTTTTTGTTACACTGTAGCCCCAACATCCACAGAGTGTCTGAAACATAATAAACATTCAGCAAACAATCAATGAAATGATAACTGTTTTACTTGTAATTTCATCAGCTGATCCTAATTTTATCCTTGGAAACTTTCAGAGCAAGTTGGTCTCAAGGTGGCGATGATTTGAATGAAGCTATTGTGAAAAAGAAAGTTGATTTTCCTCCATATAATTTAGAATTAGTTGAGCCTTTGACAGAAAACTTCATATAAGAATAGCATAAAAAACACAGAAGTTAATTCCTCTCTCATATAAATGCCTGGAGACAGGCAACTGGGCGCGACAGCTTATATCTCATAGTTCCATCCTGGTAACTTCTAATCTTAAATTCTCTTAGAACAATTTGGTGATACTTTCTCTAACCATCAGGCATTCAGCTCAACCACCTGGAGAGAGAAAGGACAGAAAAAGGATCCCCCTTTCCCAGAAATTACACACACCACTTCTTCATTGACCAGTACTTCATTTCTGAGTACACTAACTCAGAAATATTTCACCTTAGCCAATCTCCTCTCCTGCAGCACTGTCCTTCCCAAATTTTAGCAGTATGAGGATGGCAAGAATAAAGACTGTATTTCCAGGCCTCCCAGGGAGTTTGGTGTGTCCACGTGGTTGGGTTTTGCCCAGTGAGATTTACATAGAAGTGGTAAGCGCAAAGCCTGGGTTTTTTTCTTATTAAACAGAGAGGCATGCCCTTCTTGTCTCATTTCCAACTATATGGTTGGAACTATGATGTGGTGAATGGAACTGAAGCAGCTTTTTTTGGCTCATTTTGTAAACTTGAGACCATCTATGGTTACATGGAGCATGCCAGTAACAGAACCACCAACTCTAGAATTTTCCATGAGAGAAAACAAGACTTCCTATATTGCTTACATCATTTGTTTCTTATTCTCTCTTATTTGTAGCTAATCTAATCCAAATTAATAACTTACCATGCCCCTAATATTTCTGTTCCCTCTTAGATAAGTGTTCAGTATTTTTTAAATGCCTTATTTCCTTTGAAAACTTATGTTCATACAAAAACCTGTACACAGAAGTTGATATTCATTGTCATTAAAAACCCTAAGTGACTTGGGAAAATGGTGTTTTCCCTGGAAACTGTAAGACTAAAGACAAAATAAACTGAATGTAAACACTGGACTCTAGCAAGTAAATTCATTTTTCATACCTATTCTGGAAACTGCTTTGCATATATACCAAAGTTGAACAAAGAAGTAAATGGATGCTGGATGACAGGAGCCAGGTTTCTCACTGTCAAAAAGGGAAGTTACAGATAAGCAAGAAGGGGAGATGAGAAGACATCCTGTTTTTCTATTTACACAGCATATGCCACACTATAATACAGTTAATAAAATGGGATGTTTGAATCTGATATTGTTCCCCTTGAGAACATTTTTCATTATTAGCCTTGATTAAATGAGGAGATATCTGAAAAAGGTGACATTTAATTGTTTCTGAATATGATTTTACTTAATTTTTCTGACAGGTTTATTGAGCATGCCACTACAGCAAGCCATAGGATATTGATTAGAAGCCCTAGTTTAACATCTCCTACTTAGTTTCTAATTCTCTTTTTTTAGGTTAAAGGAAAATTTCTTCAAGGAACATCCTTCATTAAGAAGTCTCTAATCACACTCTTATTCTATTCAAATAATCCCATAGCATACTGAAGAGCACCCAGAGACCTCGCCCTATTATTCAGAACTGCCCATGTTTCAGATCAAACTTTTCTTTATGGTCTGTTTGTAATGTGTCTGCATGAACCATATGTACTATGCAAATTTCCTAAATAAATCTCTTCCTTTCTCTCTTTTTCCTCTCATCACAGCCTCTACTTTAATTGCAGTTTCCATACATTATTCATTTCTGGTCCTATCCTCTCTCCTCCATGAAGGCTCAGATGAAAAGTTGCATGTTCCATGAAGATTCATCAATTCTGACCTTTTCAAATAGAAATGATCACCATATTCTCTTCTCAGTTTATATATCTTAAGAAATCTATCTCATTCTGCTTGGCAATTTAGTTGTGTATGTGTACATGTATGCATCTCTGGTCTAGTTCAAAGGATTAGAAATTATTCTGCACATTAATAAATATTATTGACCAAACTAAGGCTAGTTAAGCAGAAATGACTCCAACCAATCACCTGTCATGAGACACATTCCTTTACCACTTAAGGATTCATTAATTCAGTACTCTGTTTAGATTTTGATTGCTATTTATCTTGTTAACTGTTTTCAAGTTACTTCACCTTTGTCAAGTGAGCAAGGACTGTACCTTTCGGTATGAACTCATAGGGGGGTTTGGAAAGAATACACATGATCAAAGCAAACAGTATGCTTTTCTGTGGAGGTATTGCACTAGAAATGCCAATAAAGTATCATTCTACCCACAGACCCTCTAAGGGAAACTCTACTGAGCTTAAAGAGGCAATCCTATTTTGATAATTTCACATTATCAAAACCACATGGTATTTCCTTTTCTACTCAAGTTCATCTCTTTGATGTTTATTGAGCCAGACACTAATGATACAGTGTGAACAACAGAATTCTGTCTCTTGACATCATGTAGTTCCTCATCTACTAGGTAGAAAGAGACTATGGGGCAAGCAATTGCAATAGTGTAGCTTTCCTGGCAGGGGACTCCTTGAATGCTGGTTCTAAGAAGGCAATGAGGGAAGGCATATGATCCACACTAGAGAGGTCAAGTTTACTTCCTTGAAGACTTTATTTAGGATAGGATCCAGGAGTTTTCTCACATGCTATGGAACAGAAAGAAGCACAGTGAAAATAGAACTTATTTTTTAATGAGAAGTGGTAGAAATAAATCAGATGGGAGAAGTAATTGCGGCCAGTGAACAACGTTCAGGAGGATTAAGAAAGTATTATTTATGCGTGTGTGTATGCTTTGTGTGTGTGTGTTTTTTTTTTTTACAAAAGAAGCATAATTGAGAATACATACTGTATAAAAATTTGTGGCAATAAATTGTTTTCATAAATATGACTAAAGCTTGCAAGAGGATAACATTTCACTTCTCTGAGAAATTCATACCTACTGTAAGGGAGTAAAAATTATTCCCAGTGTAATGATTATTTTTATCATCACTGCTTTAAGAAGTATGTATTAATTAATTCATACAAATTATTATAATAATTAATAATAATGATTCATAGTGACTCATAATGATGATAAATTCCTAATAATTTACTCAATAGTCCCCAAAACTGAATTTGTGAATTCAAATTATCAGTATGTGTAAGAACCATGCCATCTCATCTTCTATCTCCCCAAAGGTGAATTTCATCATGAAGAAGGTTTAAAGTTTTGATTCACAGGGCATAAAAAATACAATATACATTATAGTAGATAGCTCATTGACTCCCTCTTCCCATTCTCCTCTGAGGGCTTTAATCTGTGTGCCTGAATTTGTCCTCTTATTTTTCCTCATCCTTCATTGTCTTTTATTTCTTACCACTCTTCCTTTTGGCTTCCTCTTCCTTTTTCTCATCAACTGCCTCATAGTTACTAAGTGTATCAGTTACACTAATAAGTTGTTAACAGGTAATGCTTAGTTGGCACCAATATTTCCCAGTTCCTCTGTATACTTTATTTCACATATTCATCACAAAATTCCTAGCAGGTGAAGAAAATAGTATCAGGAAAGTTAAAAAATGATTTATTTAAATACTTTCACCTAGTATGTACAAAAAAATCACTCATATTTGAATTGTCCCAAAATCTCTTCTCCTCATTCTTTGATAAACATATCCCTGAAGTACTTTAGATCACTATTAACTGTTAATGTTGATATCCTAGACATTTAAAAAAGGGAGGGCATGGTATGTATGAATTTTTTTCTGTTTTCTTTTTATTTCTTTTTCTGAATAGATGCAAATGTTCCAAGATATGATCATGATGATGAATATGCAACTATGTGATGATATTGTGAATTACTGAATATATATGTAGAATGGAATGATCAAAATAGGAATGTTTGCGTTTGTTTGGTGTTTTTTGGTATTTAAAAAAATAAAATAAAAAAAAGACAATAAAGATTGAACATTGGAATGGTGGAGTACATGGCAGTTTTCCAAATTTCATTCTGAACAAAGGTAAAGCCCTATTCTTTCCACTTACTTGTTCCCAAACACCCACCAACTGAGTGAATGCCCTTGCATGATACTTGGTTAACACAGCAGGAAATGTGACATTTGAGAGGAGACCCAGCAATAGGTGATTATGGTCTGAAGGCAAGAATGAAAGGCTTACTGTGATGTTTAGTTTTGAAAATAGGGTTGATATAAATTTTAAAACAGTACAATCACATTGATGTCTTTTAAAATGTAGCCTAAAACCAATGCTTACCTAGGTGAGCTTCACATGTCTTAGAAAATTGTCTTTTGAACCTGTTTTCTTCATGGAACTAAATTGGAATGTCAAAACTTAGGGAGGGTGGGCCACGGTGGCTCAGCAGCAAGAACGCTTGCCTGCCATGCCAGAGGACCCAGGTTCGATTCCCGGTGCCTGCCCATGTTAAAAAAAAAAAAAAAAAACTTAGGGAGAGACGATACTGTTCTAGTTTGCTGACTGCCAGAATGCAACACACCAGAGATGGATTGGCTTTCAATACAAGGGGATTTATTTAGCTAATGTATAATATTTCAGAGGAAAGGCAGCTAACTTTCAACTGAGATTCTTTCTTATGTGGGAAGGCACAGGGTGAAATCTGCTCACCTTCTCTCCAGGCCTCTGGGTTCCAACAACTTTCCCTGGGGTGATTTCTTTCTGTATCTCCAACGGCCTGGGCTGAGATGCGAGTGCTGAGATGAGGCATGCTGAACTGCTTGGGCTGTGCTATGTTGAGCTCTCTCATTTAAGCACCAACCAATTAAATCAAACATCATTCATTACAAAAGGCATGCCTCCTAGCCAACTGCAGATGTAATCAGTGACAGCTGAAGTTCATATACCATTCACTTATGTCCACAGCAGCAGAACCAGGTACCTTCACCTGGCCAAGTTGATACCTGAATCTAACTACCATACATACCAAAGTAGACATTGAAATTTGAGAGTATCGTCTAAGTGAGAAATATTTGAATGGGAGAGCTCATGGAGAGTCATGTACCTCTTTGGCTGAAGAATGGCTGAAAGAAGCAAGATATGTTGGAGTAGGGTGACTGCAAAGCACAATGGGAGAGCTCATGGAGAGTCATGTACCTCTCTGGCTGAAGAATGGCTGAAAGAAGCAAGATATGTTGGAGTAGGGTGACTGCAAAGCACACAAGCAAGTTCAAGTAACATTTAACAAGCCGCCACTGTATGCCAGGTGATGAGGATAACAGAGGGAAGAAAAAAGAAACTCTCACGGAGCTTGTATTCCAGAGACAAGAAAGGTCAGAAGCAAATTAATACATAATATAATATAAGGTAGTGATACATGCTTTGAAGAATAACAAAGCCAAATCAGAAGATAAAAAGAGAAAGATGATGCTACTTGAGATATAGCAATAGGTGAAGGCTGATGAGGTGATATTTGAAGAAAACACTAGAATTAGAGATGTGGGAGAAAGCTATGAACGTAAATGACTGTATGATATTCTAGCTAGATAAAGCAAAGCATGAAAACACCATAAGGTGAAGGGTGCTTGGTGTGTCAAGGAGCCAAAAGAAAGCTCTTGTGTTTGGAGGAGGAGAGAGTTGGAAGAGGAAACCAAAGGGACGGATGGGGATCCGACTGCAGAGGGGAGTGTTGGCTCATTAAGGTAATAATGCTAATCCAGGGGAATTTCCACAAAAGATTTTAGACCCCTACATTTCTCTCACTTCCTAGTCCCGATTTTCCACCCAGAAATAATACTGATCATGTATATCTTTTTCCTTTGCTTTTCACCTTAGTTTGAAATGTAAAACCTTGGTAATGTGCATTATTTACATTTGTGGGTATATTGCTATTATTGATTTTAACATGTTTAATGCAGGATTTAATTAAAAGGCTTTATCATGATACATCTACTAGAATATCCAGAGATGAAGATTTTTAAGTATTCATTGTCAGTAAAGGCAATCTATTTCCACTATGGGAATGTCAATTTATTTAAGTCCAGATGCTCTAGAATTAATAAGATATTCATCATATTTCAATCCTACTTGTCTCCTAGAATAACAGGGAAATGCAGCCAATAATGGCTCCCTTCTATGTTTATTCAGCTAATATGTTCATTAAAATCAATGTTTAGTTTGAAAGAAACCCTCCCCGTCAGTGTTCTTTTCTTCTCTGTGCTAAGAAGTGACTTAGAAGGTGGATCATATGATTTCTCAGTGATATATTCTCACCACATAGGTTTTCCTCTCCCAGATTAGTTACAGCACCTTACAGCACCCTAATAGCAATGATGCCTCTGCTCTCAGAGACGACAGTAAATCAAATCTAGCTCTTCTTAACACTCTTCCACTTGTGCCCTTATAATTGGACTGAGTTCTTGCTGCCAGCATGCATGCATAGTTAGTAACTCAAGAATATACAATATATACATTTCATGCTTGAGTATTTAATTTTTTAATATAATGTTGAATCTCACTTCAAGTGACTCTAATGAGCAAAAATGAGAAAAACATGCCTTTTATGTTGCATGGGACATCATAATTGCCAGTTAGTAAGAAAAGTGGGTTACTGGTTTTTTAATTGGAAATTATCTGCTCTACACTCATCAGTTTTCTTCCAAGGAGGTCATATAAGAACTGAACTATTTCTATTAAATTCAGGTCAAAAGCAACTGCTCAAATGCCTATTCTGTGCACACTGTGTCCTAGGCATTTGGGACGTAGTGGTGTACAAAACAGAGGAAAACCCTTGCCTTATGCAGCTCATTTTCCAGCAGCATAACTGAGTCATATCCCCCACAAAAGGCATGTTCAAGTCCACTTCCCTCATCCTGTGGGTGTGAACCCATTTGTAAATAGGACCTTGGAAGATGCTATTAATTAAGATGTGCCCAAAATGAATGAGGGCAGGCCTTATTCCAATATGGCCCAAGTCCTAATAAGCGAAGTAAACTGGACATGGAGAGAGGCCATGGGGAGTAGCCAGAAGTTGGAAGTCAAAGGAACATGGAAGAGAATGAAGACTCCTCCATGTACACTGCTATATTATGGAAAAGACAAGGAAACCCCAGAGATTGCTGGTCTGACAATCTCAGGAGGAAACAAACCTTCTAATCCGTCAACGGTGAGCCAATAAATTCCTATTGTTAAGTCAACCCATTGCATGGTACCTATTGTAGCAGCCAGGAAACCAACAAAGATGATGTGAGAGTTAGAATGATTTATTGAAAAGCAGCTTCCAGGACTGGATCAGATATTTGCTTTATATTTATATATTATAAATTTTTTCTATTTGTATATAATTTTTTTATTTATATATAATATAAATTTATATATTTTATATATTTATATATTTTAAATATTTATATATATTTTTTCAATTGATTTTTTCAGTTCTTCTCCTACCTGACAAATACTGCCCCATCAACTTTTCACTCTCACTGACAAATATGCTGTACCAGGTCATGATGACCATCTGCTAGAAATGGATGTAGCAAGCACAGCTCAATCTGCCAGCAGTAGTTTAAAAAATCATTGATTGAAGATATTAGGTATCATTAGCAAGTGTTAAGAAAGTTCCCTCCCCTGGTGAACACAGTGTATTAAATATCTGACAGAAAACCACAGCAGAGTGTTTTATGTGAGTAAATAAAAGAGTAACAGTAATCACCTAAATTAAAGTTGGCTAATCCGTGCTAATGGCCTCATTCTTCATGCAAAAACTTTTATAATAAACATCTACAATATGAGGTATCGGACAGAGAATAGTAATAATCATATAGTATTAGAACTAGAATTAATCTGAGACTCAGAGCAAAAAAAATGATTGTCTTTCAGGTCCAGACTACTTAGTAGAAAATCTTGGGGAAAATGTAGAAATTTTGATCCCATTGTCTTGCTCTTTCTACCGTGTTACACAAGTTTCCTTCAATTGTCTTAGCCAAGAATATCAATCAGAAAATAGAAGCCATAATAGTGAAAATGTATTTTATATGTAAACTTATTCCTTAGTAATCTGAAACCTGGTTTACTATTCTATATTGAGCTAGATCAGTTGGAATTCAAGAAGATAGAACTGTGTGAGATTTTTTTTTTAGTTTGTATTTGTTAAGATTTGTGTTTGCCTATAATAGAGAATCTAAGAAATAATGGCTTGATAAAGTTTGGGGTTATTTTTCCCATATGATAGGAAATTCTGTAAGAGGGAATCTATTGCCATTGACATCAGAAATCAAGCCCTATTTGTTTTTCTGCTCAACCATCCTTAAGCAGCCTCATGCTTATCACCTCATGACTGACGGTTTATTCTCCCACTTCCAGCATTGTATCTGCATTCTGGGCAAGATGGAGACAATAAAAGGCAAAACTGGTCCTTCTCTGTTATCCACTTGGTTTATAAAAGTAACTTGTTTTAAAGTAGTTATCTGATCCAAATATCAAAAAGATACAGTTTCTAAAAAGAAAGACTCTTCTTTGACAAACTGTTATCTGAAGTAAAACTATATAAATAACAAGCCCAAACGGAGCAAACCTCAAGAGAGATTTATTATTCTACGAATCAGTATCATTTTCACTTGATAGTTCTGTACGATGATCAACTATTTTATTGAAGAATCATTTCTGAGAGAACCTCACTCACTCCCACAGTCTTCTGCAAGGGTTAATTGGAGATAATAGAGTATGTCTGTTTGGTTTTGCTAAAGGTGTTGGAGCAATATACCAGAAATGTGTTGGTTTTACAGTGGGGATTTATTGGTTTACAGATTTACAGTTCCAAGGTCGTGAAAATGTACAAATAAGTTATCAAGAGGATAATACCTTTTCTGAGGAAAGGCTGCTGGCATCTAGGGTTTCTCTGTCACATGGGAAGGCGTATGGTGACATCTGCTGATCCTTTGCTCCTGGGTTCTATTGCTTTCAGTTTCTGATTCCAGTGTCTTCCTCTCTGAGCAACTGTGGGTCCTTTCTTAGCATCTCCAGGGTATTTTTCTCTAAACTCCCTCTCTCAGTGCTTCTGCCTTTTCTCATCTCATAAAGGACTCCAGTAAAGGATTAAGACCCACCTTGAATCAGGTGGGTCACATCTCAGTCGAAACAATCTAACCAAAAGGTGCCACCCACAGTAGGTCTGCACCTCCACAATGGATCAGAAGAACATGGCTTTTTTCTGGGGTACATAACAGTTCCAAACTGTCATGATGTCCTAATTTCCTCAGAAACTGATTTTATCTCAGTCACACTGCTTGATGATGAGGGCTTACTATCTTATTTGCAAAGATGAGAGCAATTTGAAATTCTTCATAAAACCCTTGGAATTTACTTATTGTTCTGTGGTGGGCAAAGTAATGAACCCCAAAGATGTCCACATCCTAATTACATGGAACTTTCTGAAGGTGTTACTTTACGTGGCAAAGGGCCTAGGCAAATGTGATTAAGATCTGGAGTTAAAGATCTGTAGATGGAGAGATTTTCTGGGTGGGCCCAGTGTACTCAGGACAATCCTTAGAAAGGGACAAAGAGAAGCTTGTCAATCAGAGGCGAAGGTGTTTTGAAGGCAGTAGAGGTTTGAGTGATGGAATTGTTGGAAGACAGCTGAGAACAAGGGAATGTGGGCAACTTGGGAAGCTGGAAAGGCAGGGGAAGGTTTTCCCTTAGAGTCTTCAGAAAGAATGCAGCTCTGCTGACACCTTGATTTTTGTCCATAAGATTCATTTTTGAACTTCTGACTTTCAGAACTGTACAATAATAAATTTGTGTTATTTCAAGCCACTAAGTTTGTGGTAATTTGTTATAGCAGCAATAGGAAACTCACACATATTGCATCATATTTAGTAATCAACCAATAATTATGGTATTTGATCTATTGATATAGATTAGATTTAAAATCATGGTTCAGCCCCTGTGACAATTCATGGTAATTTAGTACTTCAAAACCTAGTTCAGTCTTTAGTACATAATGAACACTCAAAAATATTCCAAACACAAGATTTTTTTTTTTTAATTTGCATATGGGCAGGAGGCACCAGGGATCAAACTCCAGACCTCCAGCACGGCAGGTCGGAGCTCTGCCTGCTGAGCCACGGCAGCCGCCCCCAAACACAAGATTTTGATAATAGAATATCTCAATCTATATTTTAACAATTATTCTAGAAAGTATATGCTGAAACTAGATAGCATGACATAATCATGTCCAGAGTTTTTTTCCTTAATATTGGTTTTGGATAAACTTTAGTTACAAGCAAATACTTTTCATAATAGAAATTACTTGTAAGTTCCATGACTTCTGAGAAATGAAACTTAAAATTATATTCATAAGAATGACATCATTAACTTTGAAAGATATTGGATAGCAATGTGTCTGTTTTCTAAAACTAGGGAAGTGAAATTGATTTTTCTCAAGTGTTTAATGATTTATATGGTTATTTCTAATTCAGATATATTCAATAGTAGTTAAATATTCTCAACTACGAAGGACTAGATTATTGCTGTCCAACAGAGATCACATTCAGTCAATATGAACAGAAAAGTAAACATGCTTTAGGAGACAAGTATTGATACTTTAAATATCAAGCTGTCATTGACATTTGAGAAACAAAATCAATAGACTAGTACATCTTGTAAAAGATACATATGAAAAAATTCAAGCTTTTGACTCATGTTTCCTCATTTTTACAAGAGAAAATAGAAAAAGATTAATTTCAATTTGGTTAATTGCTAAAACAAAAAATTTATCTAGCACTTACCTATCTGTAAATGAATAAATTACCTCTTATGGAATATGAAATAAACACATAACACTAAAGGTTACAATAGCTCTTGGCTACAAGGCATTTTTGTAGATGCCGTGGGGAGATATAAGATAATTTGAAGTCTTATTATAAAGTAATGTAATTACACTTAAAATATGAAACATACATATACAAATGGATATTTTGCTCCAAATGGTCATATGTGTTGACTCCAATGATGTGGTCTTTTCAGAATAATCTATTAGTCTACATACTTCTCATTCATTTATTTTTTCTCTGATTAGTATCATCAATAAAAAATTATTAAACTATCAATAACTATAACTAATTAATAACTAGAACAAGCTCCAGGGGACAGTTACGTCTTTCTTACATTGAGCAAGGTATTTACTTGTTTTATGCTTTAGCCTCTTCAACTTGAAAATTGTGGGTCACAATGGTATCCACTTTGTAGGGATGTGTGCATTCATGAGTCTAGGCACAAATGATTCCAATACCTCAGTGAATCCCAATGCCTCTTTAATCCAATGCCTATACCCATGAATTCAATAATGAAGTCCTTAACAAATAGGCATCCGTGTAGTGGGAAACACCCATATCTACCCCAGTGTCTCATACCACCTCCATCACCTGCTGTCTTCCACTCTCCAGTTGAAAACATTATCTGATTCTGCCTATATCTGCCTCCTTTCCAGAAAAATTCACGTAAAATGTTCAGGATTTCAAAAGCAAGAAAAGTCTTTTCTAAATCAACTCTGAGTCAAAGAAACTTAAGGATCTGTAAGCAGAACGGGGAAATCTGATGGAAAAAAATGCAATTTATCTAAAAAATTATTCTTTTACATGAATTTCTCATCATATTATTGTTACACCTGACACTGAAATTCTTTTTGAATCTGACAGAATTTATGAAAATATGAAGCCACTGCAACATATTTTGATCTCTCCTCCCATATTTTGATCTCTCCTAATTCCCTCTGCTTTCCCTCAGAATAGCAGCATCTATATTTGTGCTGTATATTGGAAAATTCTGTGAACTGGAGGTCAGGAATTAATGCTGGAGCAAATATTTAGCTTCTTTGAAACTATTTCATCTATTAAATCAAATGGCTGAACTAGGTTTTTGTGATGGACCCTTCAGCTTTAAAAATTTACATAATTCTATATATTAATCTTGCTGTTTCTGCCAATTTTAATTTAGTTTAATTATAATTTAATACCACTGTAAGGTTTAGAATTTAACATTCACTTACATTTTCTGCTTTGTTTTACTTAAAAAGAAACTCATTGTTTTGGGCAATGTTTACTAACATTAAGCCAAACTTGGAAATTCTATAACCGTCTGTCACAATTATGCCCAACTTAGATGTTTATTTCCTCTTAAAAATTATTTTTAGAAAGAATATGCAAGCTATGTTTATAACTTTTTTAAGTGAGGAATATCATTCTTTTAAAGAGAACTTCGAATCATATAATATGAATAATGTACTGTACCAGATGCTGTAAATGGAAAGTTATGCTAAGGCCTCAGGTCTTCTAGGAACTCATAATTTAGTGTGGGAAGAGACACAAATGAACAGATAAATAGCTCTAAACATGATGAGTGATGCTGCTGTCACCCAAAATCCCACACAGCTAAACATACACATCTTGAATACTGATTTTCAACTAAATATCTGATTAGAAATGGTAATCCATTCATTGAAACTGAAAGGTTCACAAGCATGCATTAAACTGAAAATGTGATTCATTTGGGGAAGATTTTTCTATGTCAGAAAATGAAACAAATTGTCTAACATGAAATTGATAAATCTGGTAGTGAACAAGTCAATTCTCATACACTAAAAGTTACAGTAAACAAATAATTTGACTGGTCATCAAAAGATATTGTGTTGTGAAGCATGCAACTAGGTGAATGAATCTTAAGGACTCTATGTCAAATGAAATCGCAGAAACAAAAAGACAGATATTATCATGCCTCAATTATATGTACTAACTATAATATACAAACTCAGAGAACTGAAGCCAAGAGCATGGGTTATCAGGTTGGGGCCTATAGTAAACGTTCCTAGATTGTAAACTCTTACAGCAGTCACATATATTTAGGAGTTGCAACTGTTATTTCTAAATTCTGAGATACAGATCTATTTGTGTATAACCTTGTCATTCCCTGAAACTTCGGGTATTTATGTGACATCTGGGACTCTGAGTTAGAACACTGGAGCTATGAAAGTCAGCAGTACCCCATACAGCAACTGTTGAAAAAACAGACTTCAATTAGATAAAAGAATGAAACTGATCTGGATAGGACTAAGGTAAATCAGAATATATGGTAAAGAATGAAATTGTCTATATTTTAAAACCTCATCTTCGGTGTGAGACTAAGGGGAGAGATGTTTATTTGGTGCAAAATTTATATTTTGGTAGCATATTATCTAATTTAACTTGTATGGTCAGTTTGCTTGAACACCAAAAGTCCATGGAATCTTGAATAGAGGGAGAGCTCATTGGTTTATTGGTTTGTATAGTTTAGTGTGATGCCCTGATATATCCCCAAGTAACATGGGCAGAGAAGAAAAAGTTATTTGCAAAGTCCCCTTGAGGGGCTGAAAAGAAAGGAGGAAATATTCAACTTCTCCATCTGGGGAATTCCTGATATTTTGGAATTAAGTAGTGGGGACAACCAATTCAATAGGCTAAGCCCTCAATCTTGGGGCTCACCCCTATGAAATTTATTCCTGCAAGAGAGAAGCTAAACTTACTTATAATTATGCCTAAGTGTCACCCCAAGAGAACCTCTTTTGTTATTCGATGTGGCTCTTCTAAGTCAACTCAGCAGGTGAATTCATGCCCTCCCCACCCCATGTGGGACATGACTTCCCGGGGTGTAAATCTCCCTGGCAATGTGGGACAGGACTCTCAGGATGAGCCAAAACCCAGCATCATGAAACTGAGAAAGCCTTCTTGACTAAAAGTGGGAAGAGGGAAATGAGACAAACATAAGGTTTCAGTGGCTGAGAGATTTCAGAGTTGAGTGGTTATACTGGAGGTTATTCTTCTGCATTATATAGATATCCCTTTTTAGTTTATGGTATATTGGAGTGGCTGGAGGGAAGTACCTGAAACTGTTGAACTGTGTTCCAGTAGCCTTGATTCTTGAAGACAATTGTGTAATTATGTAGCTTTTGCATTGTGACAATGTGATTGTGAAAACTTGTGTCTGATGCTTCTTTTATCCAGGGTATGGACAGATGAGAAAAAAGATAAGGATAAAAAAATAAGTAAATAATAGGGAGTATAAAGTGTGAAAAATGGGTAGATTGAAATATTAGTAATCAATGAAGCGGAGGGGTGAGGGGTAAGTGATACCTGAGTTTTTTTCTTTTTTTATTTCTTTTTATGGAGTGATGTGAATGTTCTAAAAATGATCATGGTGATGAATATACAACTATGTGATGGTATTGTGAACCATTGATTGTATATTATGGATGGACTGTATGTGTGTGAAGATTGCTCAAGAAAAATATTTTTAGAAAAAGATACTGCAGGGCAGGCCATGGTGGCTCAGCAGGCAGAGTTCTCGTCTGCCATGTCGGAGACCCGGGTTCGATTCCTGGTTCCTGCCCATGCAATAACAAAAAAAACCCAATATTAGATTGCCAAAAGGAAAATGTTTGAAGATCAGCATCTGCAGTTTTTTTCTGTGTAATTCTTGGTTATTATTAACTTCAGTTCATAAATAGACATTTCCATTAATAATATTTTCAATATCCTAGGAATAAGATGATTATTCCTGAGAAAATATAGGTCACAGATTTCCCAAGCTTAATGAAATGTATGAACCCTTTAACTTGAAGGTTGGTATATGAATAATATATAATGGGAATAATGTGATTTTGTTGAATCTATAATCAATGTGGGAAGTATTGAACTATCAACAATGTAAAGCCTTAGAAAACTTCGTTATATGAGACCTTGCTGGTCATGCATATATGAGGAATTGGTTATAATTATAACAATATATACATTTTATGTTTTTAAATTTTTTTAATTTGGGAAATCCAGACTCATGTGAAGTTGTAGAGAATAGTATAAAGCTTTCCATCACCACTGAAGTCGAAAATTTTTCTTTACTATAATTTGATAACTTTACTTCTAAAAAATCTATCATTATAAAAATCATTATAAATTATATTTTTCAGCCAGAAAGAGGGGAAATTAGAAGCCTGAGACTATATTTTTATCCTTCAGGTATATCAGTAAAATTTCATTGCATAAAGAATTTTGAGCTCAATTCTTGAGGTCACAAGTTCCTCTTAAGGCATAAAATGAAGGATTTAGATTCTCCTAGTAAAACCTTTTCTTGTCTTTGATTAAAATGTAAAATTTTTATTTATAAAGTCATCTAGGGAAGAAACTTAAATGCAATTAAAAGCAATCATGTTAACCTAGCTAGTCATAAAGTAAAAATTTCTAGTTAATGGCAAAATTTTGCTTGAGGGGTTCTTGGACAAGATAATTTCTTCGGTTGAGAAAGTAATAGATGTGACTGAGATTTTCTCATTGATTCCAGAGCCTGTCATAAAGGGCTTAGAAGGTGAAGCAGAATTCACTCTTGAGTGAAATCAAAACCTTGGGATGGGAGAAACACTTAGAATTGCACAGTACACAGAAGTCAAACTGTTCTTTAAGCAAGATATCAGCCAAATAAGAATTCCCTTTGACTGTTCCAATGGCAGAGATTATACAGCTAGAAATGAATAAATCATTGGAGGTCAGCCAGGACTCAGCCATACAGATTGGCATGGACAGATCAATATCAAATGTGTATGAATACAAAGTAAGTTTAAAACTAAGTCAGACTGTTCCCAATAGGGATTTGAGCAGCAGCAGTATTGCAGCCTCACTCCTCCTGGCCTTCAGCAGCCTGGTTCAGGATCAGTGCCCAATTGCAGGACCAGGTTGGGGTCCAGCTCTGACCCAGTCACAGCTACAGGAAGAGTCTCAATATAATGGGCAAATTAACTCAACCTCACTTGAGATTCTGGAAAAAGGTCTAAATAGAGATCAGCACTCTTACCATGTTAGGCATGCAAACAGGCCACCACTTGAGAGATGTCTCTGCCTCTGCTGACAACCAGACTAATACTCAGGAAAGGTTTTTTGGAGAAGTGACTTTGGTTAATGAAGAGATGCACACATGCTGAAGAATGCTCATCCCCCAAGTTCATTTCTGGGATGCCAATGGATCCTGAGATTTTACAGACTCTCTGCTTCTCTACCCTTAGGTCCCAGAGACTAAGTGATTTAGAACCAGATATGATGTTAATTTCAGGCATTTGGAGCAGAAGGCAAGTGGATTTCAGATAACTTGGGTCAAAAAGCAGACTAAGTGTAAAAGCTGTTGACCCAATTAAAAATGGCCAAAAGACATGAGAATTTTAACTATGGGTTCTTGGAATCTAAAAGATCTGCCTTTTATGGAACTGCCTGTGTCCTGCCCTTTTCCAAGTCTATGAGGCATATGGTGAGCTGTATTGTGATGGATCCCGGAGAGCTGGAGACTTGGGAATTGGGCACCTTTCAACATCTGCCCACCACTCCCTATTCACCTGCATATCCACACACAGCACAGGCCTGAAACCAGGTAATTTTTGTGCGTGCATGAATTCCAACAGTTACATAAGCCACACCCTCCCACTGAGCAGAGCATATGCAAGCATGAAGTGAGTGTTGGACTATTAAAGATTGTCTATGTGTTTTATATTACTATAAATGTAGTGAAGTTGTATTGTGTATTACAAATAAATAAATACAATCATGATGACACCAGCAGGAATGAAAGTGTAAATATTGCTTATCAAACTACCCTTTTTGTTACACTACAGCATTGTGAGCCATATCAGTGGAACTTGAACAATACATGTTAGTTCAAATATGCCATTTTCCACTACATTTTCTCTTGGCCTCCTGCACACTGCATGAAGGTGATTATACTACCCCTGGCTTCGCGTTGCAGATCTGAGTACTGGTACTACCATTCCCTCAAAAAA